>JARQWZ010000570.1:0-27500 GCA_033150135.1 Gobio occitaniae | reverse complement strand
CCCCTTCCTGTTCCAACATGACTGCACACCAGTGCACAAAGCAAGATCCATAAAGACATGGATGAGCGAGTTTGGTGTGGAGGAACTTGACTGGCCTGATCAGAGTCCTGACCTCAATTCGATAGAACACCTTTGGGATAAATTAGAGCGGAGACTGCATCAGTGCCTGATCTCATAAATACAAGAATGGTCAAAAATTCCCATAAACACACTCCTTAACCTTGTGGAAAGCCTTCCCAGAAGAGTTGAAGCAAAGGGTGGGCCAACTCCATATTAAACACTACGGATTAAGAATGGGATGTCATTAAAGTTCATGTGCATGTAAAGGCAGGCGTATGAAGGTATTTTTGGTGCAAAACAACTGGACACGTATGAGAGTGGAATTTGTAGCTGTAGAGCTTTTCCACACATGTGTATCAATAAATTTGAAGTCACAGAGAAAAATCTTTTTGGAGTTGTAAACTTTTTTTTCTCACCTACAAACACAACACAACAGTTACACCTTCACACATTCTTCAGTGCAGGTGCACAAATCCTATCCCACAGTCACACATCAAGAAACTCATACGCTCACATTTTTGCTACAGTTGCTGCAGTGAACAATGGTATCAAAAATGGGAAGTCACAGACAAATTTAGCAAATTTCAAGCAAGTACAAACCCACAATA
This sequence comes from Gobio occitaniae, assembly GCA_033150135.1. NCBI lineage: Eukaryota > Metazoa > Chordata > Actinopteri > Cypriniformes > Gobionidae > Gobio > Gobio occitaniae. The sequence goes on along the minus strand of JARQWZ010000570.1, from coordinate 26,832 downwards.
TTTGGTTAAAGGAAACATGAATCAGGTTATTAATTAATTATATACATTGTGTGTTCTGACCTTTTATAAGTTCCCTAACGAATGGAACGGACCAATTATCTGCGCAACATGACTGAAGCCTGGTTTATTTAATTGTGCATGCATGCCGCGCGAATCACCGTAAACTCTGCGCGCGTTCACCAGCGTGCTCCAAAAGTGTGATAAGATTTGTGCGAGCCGTTCCTATCGCAACACTGAGTCTGAGAAAACATCATCCTGCATCATCCTCCGGAAATTACATATTACACATAAAAAAGGTCATATTCCTCAATTTAGATTCATTTGAATAAATCTTGCATACATGTTCCAGACAAATATCTTTTTTTCCAGTATTTTCTGGAATTTAGCGGAAACAACCAAAACTGTCTGCAGGGTGCTAGAGCACACAGGGCCTGAGTTATACACTTTAAAAAATGAATTTATAACCAAAAAAAAAAAAAGCGTCTCTTTTTTTGTGGGGGGGTGGGTTATTACAGCTCAGACAACATATACTTACATGTTTATCACTTTTAGCAGTGGTTTATGTAACTTCAAAGGGTTTCCTGTAAAATGGTAGGCCAAATCCATGCGGAAATGGTACCAGAGTAGCCCATGATTTACTCACCCTCAAGTCATCCTGGGTGTATATGACATTCTTCTTTCAGACTAACACAATCAAATTAAAATGTCCTGGCTCATCCCAGCTTTATAATGCCAGTGAATGTTTCTCTGTTCATAAGTCCATAAAAGTGCATCCATATCCATCATAACTGCTCCACACGGCTCTGGGGGGGCTAACAGAGGCCTTCTGAAGTAGGGCTGAACAATACATCAAATTTTCATCGTTATCGCGATATGAACTCGCGCGATGAACACATCGCAACAGACAGCCTGACACGATGAATAAGGGAAAACAGTTTACTACATGCGCCAATCTGAGTAACGTATTCTGAATACTTGGATTACTTCCACATTGAATTGCATTTTATAAGTGTAGGAATGCGGCCATCAAATCCCGCTTGGCCTACTAAACATACATTATAAAATATTTAGCTAACGTCAAACGAGGCCAACAGCTCTTGGGCTAGTAAATCAGCGCATAGGAGAATGTAAAGTTGCAGGTCAACTAAGCAGGTAGCACAGGCGGTGGTCGGCCAAAACACTCTTTTTTGTATGTGAATGCAGTTTTACGTGAATATTATGACACGAGTGAAGCACAAAGCTTTATTTACAAAATAAATAATAGGTTCACAATTAAATGTTACATCACAGCCATGGAAACATATGGATTCATGCCGAACGAGAGAGGAAGCTGTGTGTGGTGAGCCAAATTTAAGTTTGCTTGCATTTTGTGATCTGGTCACACGATTTTCCTCGAATTTAAGAAAGGCTTACTCCATATTATTCTACTGGACATGGAATCTCTTATTTATTTTTCCCAAATCCTCATTTACGTCTCTCACAGGGGAATAAATGTTTCTTCCTTGTTTGATTTATTTAGGAGTAGGCTATATTCGCATTTACTGTGGTAAAGTAGAAAACGGAGTAGGACAGATACATTTTACTTCAAACTTTACTTTATTTAACACAGTAGACTTGGTCAAGTTTTTGTAGCGTATTTCATACACGCCGGAGGTTTTTAGTTTCGCTTTCTCTCACGGCGCATAATCAAACAAAGCCTAAGTTCTTGACCCTGCGGAAGATAATTTCGTTCTTCACATTTTACTATAAGTAGCCTATCAGTTTTGGAACATCAGGAGAAAACATGAAGATATTAGAAAACGATGCTTCTTTCCTGCTCGTGTCTTCCCTTTCAGCGCAAAGAGGCATAAGACGCACGTCTGTGGGGAAATATAAACAAATTTCTTCTTTAAAGCTACACTGTGTAACTTTTTTAGTTTATTCTTAGCTAAAAACACTTACACTCAAAAATATATGTGCTCATTAATGTATATTTACTTCTTTCAAGTAATAAAGTATTCTCGTAAGTTTATAAAATGCCATTGAAAATACATACGGGTAAGGGGTTCGAATGCGGGTCGCCATGTTGCCCCTCCATCTTGAAAGTACATTAGCCAAAGGGGGACATACCCGTAAATTCAAGCTTCGTCTTTCGCGTTTTAACACTCAATGGCACCGTGTCGAATGTGGACGAGGTCGAACTGGAAGCCATGTTAATCTTGGACTAAACCGGCCACCGTAGGAGATAAAATGAAATCGGAATTGAGAGGAACAGAAACTAATATTCACTGGATGGTCATATACCTTTTAACCGCTAGATGGGAAAAAATATCACACAGTGTAGCTTTAACTAATATTTAACTTTTATTATATATATATATATATATATATATATTTATTATATATATATATATATATATATATATATATATATATATATATATATATATATATATATATATATATATATATATATATATATATTATATATATATACACCTCAATCTAAATTAAATAGCCTACATTTTGAAAATAAAAATATAAACGAATAATATATTTAATGAATATATAACAAATTTATATATATAATATAGGCTATATAAAAAATATATACCGCCACCCCCAACCACCGCGCCACTGCACAGTTGCACTGCCGTATATTTTGTTCTCCCTTCTCTTTCTTTAACATGAAATGCTGTTTGAATTGCCAAGATAGAAACGCTTTATTGCCCTGGCTCTGTTCCATCTCTACCTCTAGCTCCCACTGCTCCTCTTCCGACTCCATTGTGACTGATCACGCAAACCGTGCATTTTTTCGTTTTCATATTGGTGCGTTCTGAGAAATGCATTGAGTTGCCTTAATTTATTTAGAGAGTAAATAAACTCATGAAACAGAGAAGTTAATGTTATCCATTGATTTCAACAATGTAACTGTATTCTAAATATCAACTATTCAAATTGTAACTGTAAGGGAATACAGTTACTCATAATATGTATTCTGAATACGTAACACCGGTACATGTATTCCGTTACTGCCCAACACTGAACACGACCTAATAAAGCACTAAGACATGGGAACAGTATAGCTAACATTCACATTTGAATATTTATCGCAATTTAAATCGTCATCGCATATTAAACAATGTGCTATATAGGGGATAGGGAATGATCAGACAGTGCACTATATAGAGGATAGGGAACAATCAGACAGTGCACTATATAGGGGATAGGGAACGATCAGACAGTGGACTATATAGGGGATTGGGAATGATCTATGTGCACTATATAGGGGATAGGGAACGATCAGACAATGCACTATATAGGGGATAGGGAACGATTCAGACAGTGCACTATATAGGGGATAGAGAACGATCAGACAGTGCACTATATAGGGGATAGAGAACGATCAGACAGTGCACTATATAGGGGATAGAGAACGATCAGGCAGTGCACTATATAGGGGATAGAGAACGATCAGACAGTGCACTATATAGGGGATAGAGAACGATCAGACAGTGCACTATATAGGGGATAGAGAATGATCAGACAGTGCACTATATAGGGGATAGAGAACGATCAGACAGTGCACTATATAGGGGATAGGGAACGATCTGACAGTGCACTATATAGGGGATAGAGAACGATCAGACAGTGCACTATAAAGGGGATAGAGAACTATCAGACAGTGCACTATATAGGGGATAGAGAACGATCAGACAGTGCACTATATAGGGGATAGGGAATTATCTGACAGTGCACTATAGAGGGGATTGGGAATGATCACACAGTGCACTTTATGGGGATAGGAAACGATTCAGACAGTGCACTATATAGGGGATAGGGAGCGATTCAGACAATCCACTATATAGGGGATAGGGAACGGGATTGGGAATGATCAGACAGTGCACTATATAGGGGATAGGGAATGATCAGACAGTGCACTATATAGGGATAGGCAACGATTCAGACAGTGCACTATATAGGGGATAGGGAGCGATTCAGACAATGCACTGTATAGGGCAGTGGTTCCCAACCACGTTCCTGGAGGACCCCCAACAGTGCACATTTTGGATGTGTCCTTTGTCTGACACACCCACATCAGGTCTTGGAGTAGCTACTAATGAGCTGATGACCTGAATCAGGTGTGTTTGATTGAGGAGACATGCAAAATGTGCACTGTTGGGGGTCCTCCAGGAACGTGGTTGGGAACCACTGGTATAGGGGATAGGGAACAATTCAGAAAGAGCACTATATAGGGGATAGGGAATGATCAGACAATGCACTGTATAGGGGATAGGGAACAATTCAGAAAGAGCACTATATAGGGGATAGGGAACAATCAGACAGTGCACTATATAGGGGATATAAATTAAACGCTATTGGCTATTTTAAAAAGAGGGACGGGCTGTTCGATATGTCCCACCCTGTCTTCCTGTTTCAGTGGAAATGATGTCAACAAATTGAATATTGCTGCGTGTTTTAAGCCACTTCAGTGTGACTTTAATGTTTGTGTGCTTGCCATTTTATGAACACGAGTTTGGAATGACATACTCACTCACACACACACACACACACACACACACACACATATACACGTATGTCATAAGTACAGTGACGTCATGGAGCCCACGAGTCCGTTACTTCACCCGCCCTGTCCTCTCCATCCCACAATCTCTGAATCACATCCTCACCTGTTTGACCTCCTCACCCGCCGGCAGACTCAGCCGCGCTAGCAGAGGTCAGTCAGGTAATTATCTTACATTAATGCACTGTCATTATCATTAAATCATTTAGCTCTCTCACAGAACAATAGGAAAATAATTATAAACCCCCTAATCCAAATTATTTTTTCCATGGCCTCTGGCTTCAACAATGGCACATATTCCTCCTGTCACAGGCTATTATTAGAGAGTGCGGTGTATTTTATTCATCGTGAGCCTGATTTCAGCTGCACCTCGACGCATTTCAGCTGAATCATACAGCGCTGGGCTAAATTGGGAAGCTCAGCTTCACATCTTCCTGTTCAACACACCCACATGTGAAGGCATCAGAGACGTGTGCTGTGTGGGGAACGCAAGGAACGCTCAATCCAAGACAAGACAGATGTGCACAAGTACGATCCCTGTCGATGCACATCGAATCCTCTGTGCTGTTTGTGCATCTGTGAAACTCTAACAACACCATCGAGACAACGCTCAAAGATAAAACACTTTATAGCACACATTGACCTTCTGTGACTTTACCAATAGTGGGGCATGTTGTCAAGTTATACCTCAATGGGGTTAGTTGTCACAATGGAATCCACTATTAAACGACATTAATAATGAATAAAAAATATATATATATATATGCTTTTCAGCTAACGTTACATACCTAAACAATTCAAAGAAAAGTAGAAATGTAAAAGGAATTCTGTTCAAAAGTTGGAGTCAGTAATTAATATTACATAAATTAATAATAATAAAAAAACCGTATTGGTCACTTATATACAAATAAATAAATAAAAAACAAAAGTAAATAAATTGTTTCTCCAGAGAACACGGTTCATCTTTTCAGTTAAAATTATTTCATTTACTGTATTATTTATTCTTAGTCTTGTTTATTTTAACATGAAAGATGACTCACATTTGACTTCAATGCTATTCATAATAATCATACAAGCATAAAAAGCATAGAACATACAAGCACTTCAGTTCCTAAGCATCAATATTCAAGCATGCACAGTGCTAAAAAAAAGTTTTTAAAAATGCATATTTTAGTTAGAATCTATGTAATGAAACATTGAGAAGCATTGCTCATAAGATTGAAGGTGAAATATGAATCATCAGTGATCATTGACATTCTGTTTCCTAAACTCCATGTGAGTTCCACAGAAGTAGCTCATACTTACACTAATGCACAGAGACATCAACGCTAACCATTGCAGAGAGTCACTACATGAGGTCATGACCAGTAGCTATTAACCTTTTACACACAGCAAACTCAACAGCTTCTCCAGAGTGCATTAGTGTTAATTGGAGAGAGTCCTAAAGACTGAACCCTGTACTGTACATGCATGTTACGCTAACCATGGCACATTTAAGACTACCCATTGAGACGGGGCTTGATATTACGCTTTTACAGATACATTAACTAAATGAGGCATCTTCTGATATAAAGTATCATATAACGTAGTGATCCAGACATTCTGTGTGATGTGCATGATTAATTCGAATCAAGGGTTTTCTACTTACATTTGCATACACACTGTCCCTGTTCTGCTTCACTTCAGTTATGATTCAGTTCACTCTGTCCCTGGTCTGCTTCACTTCAGTTATGATTCAGTTCACTCTGTCCCTGTTCTGTTTCAATTCAGTTGTGATTCAGTTCACACTGTACCTGTTCTGATTTACTTCAGTTGTGATTCAGTTCAAGATGTCCCTGTTCTGCTTCACTTCAGTTGTGATTCAATTCATACTGTCCCTGTTCTGCTTCCCTTTAGTTATGATTCAGTTCACTCGGTCCTTGTTCTGCTTCACTTCAGTTGTGATTCAATTCACACTGTCCCTGTTCTGCTTCACTTTAGTTGTGATTCAATTCATACTGTCCCTGTTCTGCTTCACTTTAGTTATGATTCAGTTCACTCTGTCCCTGGTCTGCTTCACTTCAGTTATGATTCAGTTCACTCTGTCCCTGTTCTGTTTCAATTCAGTTGTGATTCAGTTCACACTGTCCCTGTTCTGCTTCACTTCAGTTGTGATTCAGTTCACTCTGTCCTTGTTCTGCTTCACTTCAGTTGTGATTCAGTTCACTCTGTCCTTGTTCTGCTTCACTTCAGTTGTGATTCAGTTCACTCTGTCCTTGTTCTGTTTCACTTCAGTTGTGATTCAGTTCACACTGTCCCTGCTCTACTTCACTTCAGTTGTGATTCAGTTCACACTGTCCCTCCTCTGCTTCACTTCAGTTGTGATTCAGTTCAAGATATCCCTGTTCTGCTTCACTTCAGTTGTGATTCAATTCATACTGTCCCTGTTCTGCTTCACTTTAGTTATGATTCAGTTCACTCTGTCCCTGGTCTGCTTCACTTCAGTTATGATTCAGTTCACACTGTCCCTGGTCTGCTTTACTTCAGTTGTGATTCACTTCACACTGTCCCTGTTCTGCTTCACTTCAGTTGTGATTCAGTTCACACTGTCCCTGCTCTGCTTCACTTCAGTAATGATTCAGTTCACACTGTCCCTGGTCTGCTTTACTTCAGTTGTGATTCACTTCACACTGTCCCTGTTCTGCTTCACTTCAGTTGTGATTCAGTTCACACTGTCCCTGCTCTGCTTCACTTCAGTTGTGATTCAGTTCAAGATATCCCTGTTCTGCTTCACTTCAGTTGTGATTCAATTCATACTGTCCCTGTTCTGCTTCACTTTAGTTATGATTAGGGTTGGGTATCGTTTGGGTTTTTTTCGATTCCGGTGCCAAACCGATACTTTTAAAACGGTTCCGGTGCCTAAACGGTGCCTGAACCGATACTTTTTTTTTTAAAAAGGCCACAAAACGAGGTGGATGACATTAAATGGCTTTTTATTTATTTATTTTTTATTTAAATTGAACCATTTATTAAAAGTTTAATGTATACTTAAATGTATGAATATAAATAAATACAAAAAACTATTTACTTATTTACAAATTATAATTGACTTATTTACAAATTCACAGTAAAACTTAAGCCACCTAACCCAACTACAACAGGCCTAATATAACTCTAAATAACAGTTACAGTAATAACAGCAGTAGGCCTAGTCTGTATTCTTGATCTGCTACTAACCAGCTTCGAGCTTCAGCTTTATTTTGAAATATTATCATATTCTCTGGCTAAATATTTTAGAACGCACCGCCTTAATGTTTCCATGGCGACGCGTCATGCTTCTCACATGACACACAGCAGCCGCAATAGCGCTGACAGCTCAGCTGTATCGGGTTTATTTCGTTTTTTCTTTTTATTCAAAATATTCACAAACTTCTTAACTGTGTTACGAACTATCTGATGTTCAAATGTGTGAGTGAATGTGTGTTAGTTGATCTATAAAGCGCAATGGGCGGCGCCGTTAGTTTGCGCCTCAGAATCGGATCTGTCGGATTTACAACACTTGGGTTCATTCTCGTCTCACGAAATACATGAAAGTAAGTGACCAGTGAACTGGAAGAAGAATAGAGTAAACGATATAGTTACTATATAATGTGCATGTATCTGACGTGAATAAAACACGTAACGTTAGTCAAATTATAACCGTCTCAAAGGATTGTCATTGCCGCTTTCATAGACATCTGTGTGTGTTTTTTGCTAGTACTTATGATCATTTAAATGTCTGAAACCTGAAATAAAGATGATGTGGTTGAAAACACTGAATAGTTGTCATGAGTTGTGACCAGCGCTGAGCGTGTGTCTCTGGCTCTGTGCCAGCCAAAGCAAGCGAAAGCACGTTTGAATTTTGGCACCGAAATGAGGAACCGAAATCTGCGTTCTGATTCGGTCCGGTACATACCGGTTATATAAGCACCGGTGCCATATTGGAACCGGATTTCGGTACCCAACCCTAGTTATGATTCAGTTCACTTTGTCCCTGGTCTGCTTCACTTCAGTTGTGATTCAGTTTACACTGTCCCTGCTCTACTTCACTTCAGTTGTGATTCACTACACACTGTCCCTGTTCTGCTTCACTTCAGTTGTGATTCAGTTCACACTGTCCGTGCTCTACTTCACTTCAGTTGTGATTCAGTTCACACTGTCCGTGCTCTACTTCACTTCAGTTGTGATTCAGTTTACACTGTCCCTGTTCTTCTTCACTTCAATTGTAATGGAGTCTCAATACATTTTCAGTTTACACTAGATACGTGCACAAATGAATGAATCTGATCCGTTTTCAGATTCTGAACTTTGCAATGTGATTCACATTTTCGTTTACATGTGCATTCATATATTCGAAAAAAAACTTCAGGGCGTTCATGACATTTCTGGTTTGTGGTTTGTGATCTCTAACCTAGATTAAAACCCGCTCCGTTGTAGGATAGCCATGAAGCGTATGTTACCATAAAAACAGTCCATATTATGTTCACATGTTAAAACATGCTAGCAATGTGCTAATTGATGCTATAAACATGCAAAACATGTTAGCATTGTCAAGTCATCCAAGAAAAATGCTAAAACATGCTAGCAATGCCTAATTCATGTTAGAAAAATGCAAGTAACGTTAAATCATATTAGCAAAATGTTATATTATGTTCACAACAATGTATTAAATCAAGCTAGAAAATGCTAGTGTCAAATAATGCATAAAAGATGATAAAACATGCTAGCAATGTGATAACTCTAACTAGCAACCCTATGCTAACAAAAGCTAGCAACCCTAACTCCATGCTACAGCATGTTAAATAATGTTAGCCATTTGCTAATTCATGCTAGAAACACGCAAACAATGTTATATTATGTCCACAACAATGTATTAAATCAAGCTATAATGCTAGCAATTAGGGATGGGGCCGATCCGATCCAGTATCGGTATCGGGACCGATACCAGCTTAATTCACGTATCGGATTTCCCCGATCCAACCTGCGGAGAAATCCGATACACATGAGCCAGGTCTGCGCTTTAACGTTGTCTGCTGAAATGACTCCAAAAGTGATTCCCGCCGGCTTGTCTGCTAGCTGGCTGCAAACTATGGAATGGATTTCCTAAACGGAGGCGCGACTCAATGAGACACAGAGTTATGAGACACGCCCCACTTAGGAAATACGTTCCGCAGTTTGCAGCAGGATAGCATTGAGCAGCATTGTGGCTAGCCAATGTCAGCTGTGTGGAAATACTTCACACTGGAAACACCGCAGAGCAAGACAATGTTTCCAAAACCGTAATTCAGAGAGGTGGAAGCTCCCTCGCGTCGTACAACACAACGAACGCAATCAAACATTTAAAAAAGCAGACAAGACTAGGGTGACAGTTAAGAGATAATAATCAGGGCTTGACATTAACAATCGCCATCTGCGTGTATTTCGGCTGTGGCGCAACACTCACACTAGCCACTTTGAACTTATTATAGTCTTCTCAAAAGCCATCTGTTGTAATCGCGTTGCGCATTATAACCAATCACACGTGTTTATATTGAGTTTATGAATATAATAAGAGGCGTTCAGATTAGCGGAGTTTTGTTCAGAGCACGCACGGCTTTCACTCTCGCTGAAATCTACACTCAAAGCGGAGATAAACTTGCTATGTACGCAGGAGATTAATTCATCATACAGTGATTGACAGTTTTTGTTATATTTCAGCACCGAAAATAGTTTCAAACAAAACACAGTAGAACCACAGCGCATCTTATATGACTGGCATTAGGTTGGCTTGACGTTCGCGAATCTAGGGACCGTCTCTAAAGTTACATAAAACATTGGTAGGCTATACACGTTTCTAACTTAAATGGCATTTGAAGAGAATGACTTAGTCATAAAAATGACTGTAAAGTGTTCATTTAGGTGTTAGGTATGATGCACACCTTTTGGATTTTTGATATTTAATCAAATAAACTGTCAAATCATATGAAAATATATGCTTTATTTCACTAGAATACTGTATGGGCTCTTACACAAAATATGCTAGATTTAAATGTGTCATAGCTGATAGAACACTGATGAGAATATTGCTTGAGAATATATTTACAGATATAATAGAGATTTATGCATTATGCATTGCCATTGACGACAGCCATTATAGGGAAGGAAATCCCACAGAATCTAGCTTTAAAAAGTGCTTAGAGCTGCTTGATTTATTTTTTGTTTGTTGATTTTCAAATATAAATTGATAACCGTGATAATTTGGGTCACTATTATGTTCATATCATACTTGCCTGTTGAGTGGAGTTTATGTCAGCATCATATAAAATCAACAATAATGATAATAATAATATTAAAGCGAACACAGCTCTGGTATCGGAATAGTATCGGTATCGGCCGATATCCAAATTCAGGTATCGGGATCGGATCGGAAGTGAAAAAATGTGGATCGGTGCATCCCTACTAGCAATGTGTTAAATAATGCTTGAAAGATGATAAAACATGCTAGCAATGTGCTAATTCATGGTAGAAACTTTCTAATAACATGTAAAATAATTTTACCAAAATGCTAAAACATGGTAAAAACGTGTTAAATCATGCAAGAAAAAATGCAAGGAACGTGCTTTACATGTTAGAAACTGGCAAGCAACATGCTAGCAATGTGCTAAATAATGCTACAAACAAGTCACACTAGCACTGTGCTGAGTCATGCTAGAAACATGTTTAAAGCTACACTGTGTAACTTTTTTAGTCTATTCTTAGCTAAAAACACTTAGTTCTTTCAAAAATATATGTGCTCATTAATGTATATTTACTTCTTTCAAGTAATAAAGTATTCTCGTAAGTTTATAATATGCCATTGAAAATACATAAGGTAATGGGATCTAACGGTGGTCGCCATGTTGCCCCTCCATCTTGAAAGTACATTAGCCAAAGAGAGACATACCCGTAAATTCAAGCTTCGCCTTTCGCGTTTTAACCGGTTTTAACACTCAATGGCACTGTACAAAAATTCCCTGCCTTGCGCATGTGCGCGTCAACTTGTTCAGACTTGTCTGGTGCATGCGCAGAGAGTTTTCATCTCAGCAGCGTCCAGTAACAGAGTTATACAGGGTTTTCCTGGCTTGTTTATTCCTCAAAAGTCTGTTTTTCCTTGTGTGGTATTTCTGTGCGTTAATAACTCCGTAAGTAATAATAGTTATTGTCATTGTGGATGTGTTTCAGAGTGTGTCATCGCGTAATTCAGTTGATGTCACCTCAGAAGTATTTTTGTGTCAACATACAATAGCGTAATGCTCACCTATTTGAATAATCATTCAGTTATTAACAATGTTTATTCGTTTATAGAAAATATTTGCTTGTAATGTATGTTGATGGAAAAATGTATCATGTCTGATCGGCATATTAACACTTGTTATACAGAGCTAAACCTGCGCACACACTTTTGTAATCCGACACCGCTTGTTAGCAGCGGCAGCTCCGCTCCTTTTAATGCAGCTGCATTTAGCGCCTATATATGGTACAATAAGATCTGGTTTACGGTTACATTATACAAATGTAACTTATAAGTATAGTTATACAGTTCTTAACTGTGTATATTCTGTCATGTCATTATCATGTATATTTACCATCCTAATTTGTTCTCTCACAGAAACCACATTTATGTACATATCCATGCAAACCTGTTTATGCCTTGCAATTGGATGACTGAATAAACATTACTATCATCAAAGTTCACTCTGGACTAGCTGCAGTTCTTTCTAGCCGAATAATTAGGCCAGTTGAGTTCCAACCATCCCACTGCGCACAGAATATCCCACAGGCACCGTGTCGAATGTGGACGAGGTCGAACTGGAAGCCATGTTAATCTTGGACTAAATCGGCCACCGTAGGAGTTAAAACGAAATCGGAATTGAACAGAACAGAAACTAAAATTCACTGGATGGTCATATACCTGTTCACCACTAGATGGGGGAAAATATCACACAGTGTAGCTTTAAAAACATGTTAGCAAAATGTTAAATCATGCTAGACGCACATTAGCCATGAGCATTAGCCATGTCTTTTTTATCCAGTCTGTTATTTTTCCAAATGTACCTGAAAAGAGGATATATGAATATATGGCACATATTCATTAGCACACACGTCTAAATAATTTAATCCTTACTAATAACACTTTCAATGTATCTGCTGTTGACAAAACATCAACATCTGTATGATTTTCTATCCCTCTCTGATGTGAAAAAGTCATTAAGATTCATGCTACTGCGCTGTGAAGACAGTTTTATTGCTCCGATGAATTGCATCGATGAGGCTCAGGGTTGTAAACACAAAAAATACCTCAAACAATCAACAGCATTTACTCTGGTAGCACTTGACCTCTGACCAGAGTAACTCTGACTGAAGGGACACTATACTTCCTTCAAGGACTCCAGAGGCAGGACAGAAAGATGGATGGGTTCATTTCGCTCACAAGGGCAGTTTTAAAATGCAATGTTACTTCATACATTCTTGCCTTGACCCTTTCTGGAGACATTTCCACACAATCGCTGGGTTTCTGAGCTTATGTTAGTACTTTTAAATTCTCTATTATCCATTTCTCAAAAGCATAATTATCTATGTAGTATGTAAAAGCATTAGTGAATTAACGAGTGTCTCGGATCGCTTGAAGGTTCAATATGTGTTAGGAATAATTAATCAATAAAAGCCTCGCCCAAAACCATAGGATACGATGATAGAAACATTCATATGACTCTTTTCCAAGTAGTGACATTGAAGAAGAAGTACTTCACTGTAATTTGAACTATAGTTAGTTATTCGATATTACATTTAAAGATAATATATCACTACAAATATATTTAAATGCACGAAAAATGACAAAAAATATCGCCATATGCTGAAAATCGCCCCGCTGCTGTAGCTCTTAATTATCCTAATTATGATTGTGAACATTCAAACTTGGTTCATCAAGTCAAAAATGACTTCTATCCTTGTATATCCTATAAATCCTTATATATCTTATCCTTATATTTCATTATATATCCTATACTTATATATCCTATATATCCTTATATATCAAATCCTTATACATCCTTATATATCATATCCTTATAACCTTATATATTTTATCCTTATATATCCGTATATATCATATCTGTATATACCATATATCCTATATATCCTTGTAAATCCTATCCTTATATATTCAATCCTTTTATATCCTTATATATCATTATTTATGCTTTCCTTATATATCCTTGTATATCATTATCCTTATATACCCTTTATATATTAATATATATCCTTATAAATCCTATCCATATATATTTAATCCTTTTATATCCTTATATGTCATTATATCTGCTTTCCTTATATATCCTATATATCCTCATATATCCTTACATATCCTATTCTTATACATGTCATTATACATCCTATATATCCCATCCTTATATATCCTATATATCCTATCCATATATATCCTCATATATCCTATCCTTCTATTTCTTATATATCCTTATATACGCTATCCTTATATATCCTATTTTTATATTTACTAAATATTCTATATATCCTATACATATCCAATCCTTATATATTCTTATATATCAATAATTAAATATATTATATGCATGTCACATCCCTAATGACTTATATATCCTATGTACAGTAAACATAAAATGCAGTTAAGAAATTATTAGTTATTAATGCAATTATGTAATCAACCAACAAAAAAATCCTTGTATGCAGAGTACACATAAACTACATTTTATTGTGAAGTATTTGCAAGCATGGCACTTTATGAAGTCTATTACTGCTTTAATCACGTGTTTTTGCTATGGCTTGAAAGTGCAAACTCATAACTTCAGAGGATTATTCATATAATAGGAGCTAAAGAGCTTCTGTATGTGTGTATTAGTCACAGATTCCACCCCGTCAATGACATAACTGAAGTATTTTTGCACTGGACCTCTGAAAAAATGCCTCTAATCACACTGCTAGCAGGTACAAAAAGCTACTTTCAGTGCGTCTGCTCCTTTGGGGATTCCTGGAAAAGGCATAAGGCAGATTTACTGAACACTTTTGCTTAACAGTTCGTCTAAAGTAATAGGCATCATGTGACAGGGTCACGGGCTCTCAGCACTTCCTCTATTAAACAAAGCTTTGACCCCCAGATCCCCTGTAGGGCTTGTTCTGCGTCCACCTGAAAGCTGGCCAGTTGTTACAGATGGACAGGTTATAAATGCCACTGCAATTACATAACAAAGCATGAACCAGCACCATTTAAACACTCAAATTATAGCCTTTGGTAAAAAATGCTTGCGTTTCAGACGATACTGTGTTCAGTGAACGTGCGATCGTTGTCTTCATCTAACGAAGTGCAGCGCAGATGTCATTTCATTGTTTTGTCAAATTCTCTCTAATACCTTTCCTAATTCCGGCATTTTTAAAGAGCTTACAGGACCGCGTGTACCTTTTAGTTTCATGGACGTCACTTCAGCAAACAGCTGAAAACTTGTCTCAAGGTTCATCAAAGTGCGCAATATTAAAAGCGAGCACTATAGACATACAGCACGGTTGCACCATCCTCCCTCTGCAATGCTGATCTAGCCAATGAGTTTCTATTCATAATGTAATTTTTGCCTTCATGAAAACGGTAAATCCGGGCTAATCTCTCCGTCCCCCTGGGCTCTGGATTAGTGCGCTGCATTAGAGCTAGGTGGACATGCTGTACTTCAATTTCATTGGGCTTTCAATTGATTGAGCACTGAAAAACACTTAATACAACTAATATCAGAAAGTCTCTTATTAATTCCAAATCTTATTTCAATCAATGAGCAAGGTCAACTTTAGAAATCTTAGAACGGAAGAGTGAAGTTACGTCAGCTCCTGTAACACAATGTGTTGGGTAAAGCATGGCGGGTGTCCAGAGAGATTATGAGTATGATTTAACCTTTAGCATAGTGAGAGGAAAACACACACACACACACACACACACACACACACACACACCGCAATAGATTCAGTTGCATTCAGTGTCATTCAGAGCAGCACTTCTCAAACCTTTCAGGTCAAGTAACACTTTTAAAATCAGAACTCAGGGCTAAAATGACACACTGATATACACCAATCGTCACGCTTTTCAGCTCGGAGGAACCAAACATTTCAAACTTAAAGGGTTAGTTCACCCAAAAATGAAAAAAAAAAAAACACACTCATGCTGTTACAAACCTGTAAGACTTTCATTCATCTTCAGAAAACAAATTAAGATATTTTAATGAAATCTGACAGATTTCTGTTCCTCCATTGACAGTCCACACAACTACCACTTTGAAACCACAAAAAGAGATCGTAAAACTAATCGAGTGGTTTAGTCCAAATTGTCTGAAGAGACTTGATCGCCTTATATGATTAACCAACTGAATTTAGGCTTTTATTCACATATAAACATTGATCAACGAACATAAACAGAAGCTTTAACTGAACCTGTTTGATGCACGAGAATGAACCTCATTGGTTCTGCTGAAGCTCAAATGTGCTGCGTAACACGAGAATGAACCTCATTGGTTCTCGCTGAAGCTCCAATGTGCTGCGTAACACGAGAATGAACCTCATTGGTTCTCGCTGAAGCTCCAATGTGCTGCGTAACACGAGAATGAACCTCATTGGTTCTCGCTGAAGCTCCAATGTGCTGTGTAACACGAGAATGAACCTCAATGGTTTTCATGCTTGAGCTTCTGTTTACCATACCTGATGTGTGTGTTGATGAATGTTAATATGTAAATAAAAGCCTAAATTCAATCTGTTCATCATTTAAAGCGATCAACGCTCCTCAGAAAATTAGGACTGAAGCGCTCGATTAATTTGGATTTGTTTTATGATCTCTTTATGAACATTATGAAACATCATAGTGGTAGTTGCGCAGACTGTCAATGGAGGGACAGAAAGCTCTCAGATTTCATTAAAAAAATCTTAATTTGTGTTTCGAAGATGAACTAAAGTCTTACAGGTTTGGAACGAAATGACAGTGAGTAAAAAATGACAGAATTTTCACACTAAAGAAAGATGAACATGGAAAAAAGCATACTAGGTCCTCGTTAAATAACCAGAGTTGAGTTTGTGAATCTGTGAGCATTTTCACAGCTATTGTTATTGACTAGTGAAATGGAGATGTTATGACAGCTATCACTGTCATGCCCTTAAGTAAGACACTTAACCTCAGATTACACCACAGGGACCGTGCCGGTAATTTAAGATGGTGATGTGCTATGGTAACGTTGTTTACAGTACAGCGTTCGGAAACTGTAAGTCGTGGAAACAATTTCCCCCGGCCCTGTTCTTGTGGCAAATAAACAGTCTGTTCTGAAGTTCATGTACATGTACTGCATTATTAAGAAGCATGTGTGGAAAATCAGGAGGTTTTTGGTGCAGGTGCATTGCTTATGCAAAACAGCACAGTGATCAATCTATAATGACCCCCACCCACCACCTCCCACCTCTCTCTCTCTCTCTCTCTCTCTCTCTCTCTGCAGCACTTCCTCTGACCTTGCAGCTGAAGACGGTGATACTGTAGGAAATGAGTGCCACCACTACTGCCCACTTTATATGTGGTCTCAAGGGAAGCTGTCAGCTGAATGATACAGAAATCTCCACTGGAGAACGACAGAAACCTCATCTCGACAGCCACACAGACATCTGTGAACTTCACACACTAGTCTAATGATCATCCTTTCTAACAGTAAGACAGAGACGGGGTCTTTGAGTGACATGTGGGACCTTGTTAAAGAACTGCAGCATGTCTCTGGACTATTATTCAGAGGAACTAGATCAGGGATGGGCAGCTTCTGTCCTGGAGGGCCACTGTCCAGCAGAGTTTAGCTCCAAACCTAATCACACACACCTGAACAAGCTGATCAATGTCTTCAGGATGACTAGAAAGCTAAGGGAGTTTTATCAGGGCTGGAGCTAAACTCTGCAGAACAGGAGCCCTCCAAGATCGAAGCTGCCCATCCGTGAACTAGATAAAGATGTCTAAACTTTATATTGATCAGCTCCATAATTACAGTTACTGGCACTGAACTGCTGACTTCTTTGAACCACACACTCTAAAAAATATTGGGAGTCATTATTTGGGGGTTATTTTTTCAAAAATGTGGGTAGTTTTTGTGTTACCCAGCTCCTGGGTCAGACGTAACAACCCAGTGTTTGGGTAGTTTTTGTGTTACCCAGCTCCTGGGACAGATGTAACAACCCAGTGTTTGGGTAGTTTTTGTGTTACCCAGCTCCTGGATCAGACGTAACAACCCAGTGTTTGGGTAGTTTTAGTGTTACCCTGCTCCTGGGTCAGATGTAACGACCCAGTGTTTGGGTAGTTTTTGTGTTACCCAGCTCCTGGATCAGACGTAACAACCCAGTGTTTGGGTAGTTTTTGTGTTACCCAGCTCCTGGGTCAGATGTAACAACCCAGTGTTTGGGTACTTTTTGTGTAACCCAGCTCCTGGGTCAGATGTAACAACCCAGTGTTTGGGTAGTTTTTGTGTTACCCAGCTCCTGGGTCAGATGTAACAACCCAGTGTTTGGGTACTTTTTGTGTAACCCAGCTCCTGGGTCAGATGTAACAACCCAGTGTTTGGGTAGTTTTTGTGTTACCCTGCTCCTGGGTCAGATGTAATAACCCAGTGTTTGGGTAGTTTTTGTGTTACCCAGCTCCTGGGTCAGGTGTAACAACCCAGTGTTTGGGTAGTTTTTGTGTTACCCTGCTCCTGGGTCAGGTGTAACAACCCAGTGTTTGGGTAGTTTTTGTGTTACCTAGCTCCTGGGTCAGATGTAACAACCAAGTGTTTGGGTAGTTTTTGTGTTACCCTGCTCCTGGGTCAGATGTAACAACCCAGTGTTTGGGTACTTTCTGTGCAACCCAGCTCCTGGGTCAGATGTAACAACCCAGTGTTTGGGTAGTTTTTGTGTTACCCAGCTCCTGGATCAGATGTAACAACCCAGTGTTTGGGTTGTTTTTGTGTTACCTAGCTCCTGGGTCAGATGTAACAACCCAGTGTTTGGGTAGTTTTTGTGTTACCCAGCTCCTGGGTCAGATGTAACAACCCAGTGTGTGGGTAGTTTTTGTGTTACCCTGCTCCTGGGTCAGGTGTAACAACCCAGTGTTTGGGTAGTTTTTGTGTTACCTAGCTCCTGGGTCAGATGTAACAACCAAGTGTTTGGGTTGTTTTTGTGTTACCCTGCTCCTGGGTCAGATGTAACAACCCAGTGTTTGGGTACTTTCTGTGCAACCCAGCTCCTGGGTCAGATGTAACAACCCAGTGTTTGGGTAGTTTTTGTGTTACCCTGCTCCTGGGTCAGATGTAACAACCCAGTGTTTGGGTAGTTTTTGTGTTACCCAGCTCCTGGGTCAGATGTAACAACCCAGTGTTTGGGTAGTTTTTGTGTTACCCTGCTCCTGGGTCAGATGTAACAACCCAGTGTTTGGGTAGTTTTTGTGTTACCCAGCTCCTGGGTCAGATGTAACAACCCAGTGTGTGGGTAGTTTTTGTGTTACCCTGCTCCTGGGTCAGATGTAACAACCAAGTGTTTGGGTAGTTTTTGTGTTACCCAGCTCCTGGGTCAGACGTAACAACCCAGTCTTTGGGTAGTTTTAGTGTTACCCTGCTCCTGGGTCAGATGTAACGACCCAGTGTTTGGGTAGTTTTTGTGTTACCCAGCTCCTGGGTCAGATGTAACAACCCAGTGTTTGGGTAGTTTTTGTGTAACCCAGCTCCTGGGTCAGATGTAACAACCCAGTGTTTGGGTAGTTTTTGTGTTACCCTGCTCCTGGGTCAGATGTAACAACCCAGTGTTTAGGTAGTTTTTGTGTTACCCAGATCCCGGGTCAGATGTAACAACCCAGTGTTTGGGTAGTTTTTGTGTTACCCTGCTCCTGGGTCAGATGTAATAACCCAGTGTTTGGGTTGTTTTTGTGTTACCCTGCTCCTGGGTCAGATGTAATCAGTGTTTGGGTAGTTTTTGTGTTACCCAGCTCCTGGGTCAGATGTAACAACCCAGTGTGTGGGTAGTTTTTTGTGTTACCCTGCTCCTGGGTCAGGTGTAACAACCCAGTGTTTGGGTAGTTTTTATGTTACCTAGCTCCTGGGTCAGATGTAACAACCAAGTGTTTGGGTAGTTTTTGTGTTACCCTGCTCCTGGGTCAGATGTAACAACCCAGTGTTTGGGTTACTTTCTGCGCAACCCAGCTCCTGGGTCAGATGTAACAACCCAGTGTTTGGGTAGTTTTTGTGTTACCCTGCTCCTGGGTCAGATCTAACAAACCCATTGTTTGGGTAGTTTTTGTGTTACCCAGCTCCTGGGTCAGATGTAACAACCCAGTGTTTGGGTTGTTTTTGTGTTACCCTGCTCCTGGGTCAGATGTAACAACCCAGTGTTTGGGTAGTTTTTGTGTTACCCAAGCTCCTGGGTCAGATGTAACAACCCAGTGTGTGGGTAGTTTTTGTGTTACCCTGCTCCTGGGTCAGGTGTAACAACCCAGTGTTTGGGTAGTTTTTGTGTTACCTAGCTCCTGGGTCAGATGTAACAACCAAGTGTTTGGGTAGTTTTTGTGTTACCCTGCTCCTGGGTCAGATGTAACAACCCAGTGTTTGGGTACTTTCTGTGCAACCCCAGCTCCTGGGTCAGATGTAACAACCCAGTGTTTGGGTAGTTTTTGTGTTACCCTGCTCCTGGGTCAGATGTAACAACCCAGTGTTTGGGTAGTTTTTGTGTTACCCAGCTCCTGGGTCAGATGTAACAACCCAGTGTTTGGGTAGTTTTTGTGTTACCCTGCTCCTGGGTCAGATGTAACAACCCAGTGTTTGGGTAGTTTTTGTGTTACCCAGCTCCTGGGTCAGATGTAACAACCCAGTGTGTGGGTAGTTTTTGTGTTACCCTGCTCCTGGGTCAGGTGTAACAACCAGTGTTTGGGTAGTTTTGTGTTACCTAGCTCCTGGGTCAGATGTAACAACCAAGTGTTTGGGTAGTTTTTGTGTTACCCAGCTCCTGGGTCAGATGTAACAACCCAGTGTTTGGGTACATTTTGTGTTACCCTGCTCCTGGGTCAGATGTAACAAGCAAGTGTTTGGGTAGTTTTTGTGTTACCCAGCTCCTGGGTCAGATGTAACAACCCAGTGTTTGGGTAGTTTTTGTGTTACCCAGCTCCTCGGTCAAATGTAGCAACCAAGTGTTTGGGTAGTTTTTGTGTTACCCAGCTCCTGGGTCAGATGTAACAACCCAGTGTTTGGGTAGTTTTTGTGTTACCCAGCTCCTGGGTCAGATGTAACAACCCAGTGTTTGGGTACATTTTGTGTTACCCCTGCTCCTGGGTCAGATGTAACAAGCAAGTGTTTGGGTAGTTTTTGTGTTACCCAGCTCCTGGGTCAGATGTAACAACCCAGTGTTTGGGTAGTTTTTGTGTTACCCAGCTCCTCGGTCAAATGTAGCAACCAAGTGTTTGGGTAGTTTTTGTGTTACCCAGCTCCTGGGTCAGATGTAACAACCCAGTGTTTGGGTAGTTTTTTGTGTTACCCAGCTCCTGGGTCAGATGTAACAACCCAGTGTTTGGGTAGTTTTTGTGTTACCCCAGCTCCTGGGTCAGATGTAACAACCCAGTGTGTGGGTAGTTTTTGTGTTACCCCTGCTCCTGGGTCAGGTGTAACAACCCAGTGTTTGGGTAGTTTTTGTGTTACCTAGCTCCTGGGTCAGATGTAACAACCAAGTGTTTGGGTAGTTTTTGTGTTACCCTGCTCCTGGGTCAGATGTAACAACCCAGTGTTTGGGTACTTTCTGTGCAACCCAGCTCCTGGGTCAGATGTAACAACCCAGTGTTTGGGTAGTTTTTGTGTTACCCTGCTCCTGGGTCAGATGTAAACAACCCAGTGTTTGGGTAGTTTTTGTGTTACCCAGCTCCTGGGTCAGATGTAACAACCCAGTGTTTGGGTAGTTTTTGTGTTACCCTGCTCCTGGGTCAGATGTAACAAACCCAGTGTTTGGGTAGTTTTTGTGTTACCCAGCTCCTGGGTCAGATGTAACAACCCAGTGTGTGGGTAGTTTTTGTGTTACCCTGCTCCTGGGTCAGGTGTAACAACCCAGTGTTTGGGTAGTTTTTGTGTTACCTAGCTCCTGGGTCAGATGTAACAACCAAGTGTTTGGGTAGTTTTTGTGTTACCCAGCTCCTGGGTCAGATGTAACAACCCAGTGTTTGGGTACATTTTGTGTTACCCTGCTCCTGGGTCAGATGTAACAAGCAAGTGTTTGGGTAGTTTTTGTGTTACCCAGCTCCTGGGTCAGATGTAACAACCCAGTGTTTGGGTAGTTTTTGTGTTACCCAGCTCCTCGGTCAAATGTAGCAACCAAGTGTTTGGGTAGTTTTTGTGTTACCCAGCTCCTGGGTCAGATGTAACAACCCAGTGTTTGGGTAGTTTTTGTGTAACCCGGCTCCTGGGTCAGATGTAACAACCCAGTGTTTGGTAGTTTTTGTGTTACCCAGCTCCTGGGTTAGATGTAACAACCCAGTGTTTGGGTAGTTTTTGTGTAACCCGGCTCCTGGGTCAGATGTAACAACCCAGTGTTTGGGTAGTTTTTGTGTTACCCAGCTCCTGGGTCAGATGTAACAACCCAGTGTTTGGGTACTTTTGTGTTACCCTGCTCCTGGGTCAGATGTAACAACCAAGTGTTTGGGTAGTTTTTTGTGTTACCCAGCTCCTGGGTCAGATGTAACAACCCAGTGTTTGGGTACATTTTGTGTTACCCTGCTCCTGGGTCAGATGTAACAAGCAAGTGTTTGGGTAGTTTTTGTGTTACCCAGCTCCTGGGTCAGATGTAACAACCCAGTGTTTGGGTAGTTTTTGTGTTACCCAGCTCCTCGGTCAAATGTAGCAACCAAGTGTTTGGGTAGTTTTTGTGTTACCCAGCTCCTGGGTCAGATGTAACAACCCAGTGTTTGGGTAGTTTTTGTGTAACCCGGCTCCTGGGTCAGATGTAACAACCCAGTGTTTGGGTAGTTTTTGTGTTACCCAGCTCCTGGGTTAGATGTAACAACCCAGTGTTTGGGTAGTTTTTGTGTAACCCGGCTCCTGGGTCAGATGTAACAACCCAGTGTTTGGGTAGTTTTTGTGTTACCCAGCTCCTGGGTCAGATGTAACAACCCAGTGTTTGGGTACATTTTGTGTAACCCAGCTCCTGGGTCAGATTTAACAAACCAGTTTTGGGGTAGTTTTTGTGTTACCCAGCTCCTGGGTCAGATGTAACACCCAGTGTTTGGGTAGTTGTTGTGTTACACAGATCATGGGCCAAACTAAGCATACATAGTTTTATAACGCAACCATTTCCAAAACAGCTAACGAGCGATTAAATGTTGCAATTGTCGATGGGTAAGATGTGGAATAGCCAATCATTTGACAGAAGAAATCAACAGATTGAAATATTGTCACTGGATGCTATCTGGACATTTACACATGTGCCGTTCATCTCTGACAGTCTCTTTCTGGACGTGGAACTGTGCAAAATCACTGAACAAGCTGTTTTTTGCTGACGTGTCATGTCTGGAAAGCCACCAAACTCACTAAAGACCAGCGCAGCACTTTGGAGTGTGTGACAGTGAAGCAAAGAATATAGACACTTTCCCTCGACTGGACTGAGGACTTACTAGACTCATTTTATTCTTTCTGTACATTCATAACTATCCCTCTGGAACATCTGACATGCTTATTGTCCCAGTTATGGACACTGGAATACAGGGAAATATGTTAATCACTTGATTTATTCTTAATACTGCCATCCTGAAGAGTGTATTTGCTTTACGTCCGGCATCAAGCTAATAGTTATTGCTTAACAACATACGATCGGCTTGCGAGGCAATAATGACCCGTGCCTTTCTCAACGCTGCGAGGCCACCCGGTGCGCTCAACTCATGCTCCACATCAGACCAAATGAGGCATTGAGCGGCAACACATGCTTTGCAAGATGTGTTCAACTGAAATAATTGCAGAAGAGCCAAATCATTATTAACAGAGCCTTTTAACAGAGGGTCTGTGCTGATTCGTCCTCTATCGTCACATAGTGTGGCTCTGTTTGCTCTGCTCTGGTTATTGCATTAGTAATCTGTGTGTAACACTGGGAATTATTCCTGCTGTACAAAACAGTCTGTCCTGTCACAGTTTTGGCTACTGGCAAAAAACATTCTGTGCATATTATAGCTTGATCCGTCTGAGAACCCACTTACAGTGACCCCAAAAATATCTGAAGGATATCTATATCATTTTAATTCTCCAATGATAAAACACAGAGCTGCCAACTCTCACGCATTGGCCGTGAGACACACGCATTTGATTGGTTTCACACGCTCACACGCTCACACGCCACACCCCCGATTTCTCACGCTGAAGCGTCAACCCGGTCTGTCAAATGCCTGAAAGATGAGTTTATCTATATATCTATATCTACATGTTGAGCCGATCATGCTTTGAGGGGGTTCACGATAAATGGGCAAATAAATACGGTGTTGCGCGACATTCCGTTTTGGGTTCTGACGAGAACGAGCCTGTAATGAGCGAAGTGGAGCGCTGTGACGCTCAGAGGTGCGTTTCCCGACAGTGTCGTTCGCTAACTATGGTCACAAGTTCCGTCATTATATAAGCATAGTTAAACGAGTCCTGTTTCCCAAACCATAGTTCCAACGAACGTTCGCAAACAGCATCGCAAAGTTGATTTGCATACATTTTGTTCTTGCACTGATGTTAAATTTGTAGCCATTTTGCACTTGGGCAGCCAGTTTGAGATATAGGCTATATTTGAGTATTGTGTGTAATGATTCTGACAGTTTTTTCCATTGAAATGACTGGGGAAAAGTGTCCCAATAACCCTGAATGCCTATACTCTTTGAAATCATAATTACATTGCATTATGAAGCTTGAAACCCCAAATATTATAGCATTCTTCATGAACCAATTATTCAGTTATTTGTAACAATCTCATTGTGAAAAAGAAGAAGAAAAAGAAACATGGTTTCAATGTAGCCAGCTACTTTTTTGATAGTAATTTGTAGTGTAACTATTTTCAAAAGGGTAGCTTGAATATAACTTAACTACTCAAAGTAGTTTTTACTACAACACTGTTTTTTTAGATCAGCCCACAGCAAAAAAGAACCACACAACAGACAGAAGAGCAACAGACAGGACAGACAGTTATTTTCCTTTTTCTTCCCTGTAAAAGTATGCTGTAGGTTGATGTATAATCAATTTGTTCTATTTAGACAAAACCATGCCTCTACATAGTGCTTTAAAATTGTGTGTGTGTGTGTGTGTGTGTGTGTGTGTGTGTGTGTGTGTGTGTGTGTGTGTGTGTGTGTGTGTGTGTGTGTGTGTGTGTGTGTGTGTGTGTGTGTGTGTGTGTGTGTCTATAGGATATACTGTATACAAAGCGTCATATAGATGCATTTTGTCTTAATAGAAATAATTAATTATCAACCTTATCTATCAAAGGCAAAAAAGAAATCAACAACAAAAACCAATACTACCCCATTCAAATGCTGATGCAGAGAGTGTTTTCTGTGATGTGTGTATATAGCTATTATATATATATATATACAGTGGCGTAACTTTGCTTTGAAAAGTGGTGGGGACACCGCACAACTCATTTTGCTATGTGTTTATTTAAAACACACACGTGTTTATTTAATCCGGAGACGCATTTCTGCCACATACATATTATTTTTCCACTCAATTATGTAGTAATAACGAGATCTTATGTCATAAAAACTACATAATTTTCTCGTAATAACGAGATTGTATGTTGTTAAAATGACATATTTTTCTCCTAATAAGGACATGTGTTGTATAGTGATGTGTGTATACCGGTATATATATGTCTGTATCCATATTAGAGAATTTATTTAGCCCATGCCTTTGTCACTTGTTTGAAAAGCAGAAGCAAGCTCAGCGTAAAATATCTCATCCGCTGGCTGTATCGGTGGCAATGTAGCCTGACGTCGTCATACTCAATTCTAGTCAGAATATGAGTCTGATTCTGCTCCGTTGGGCTGTGATTATGGGCGTGTTAGGATTAGAGCAAATTCAACCCAAGCGCTCTTTGATGACGTGGATGATTACGTTACTGTTTATCATCTGTCCATCATCGTCTTAAGCCCGCCCTGACAATTTCATTGGTCCGAACAGCTTCTGTTCGGGCATAATTACTTCTCTATTGAGCAAGTCCAGACCGAACTGCCCGAGTAAAAATGTGTGGGCGGGGCTAAGTTCGGCTGGCATCCAGGCTAGTGGCAATGCCCATAGCACGAAATTGTTGTAGCCTAATTTATTGATGTAGCCTATAGTTCTTAACAGAGCATGTGGCCATAGACCGCTCATGTGGCGTAACTTTAACCTTGTAATGACGGACCCCGGTGCAGCCACAAATATCATAACTATCTATAAGGCCTACTGTAATTAAGACATTCTAGAAATGTATTAAAAAGAAAGACGCTTTCAGCCTTACTCAACGGCCGCGGAAACAGGCCAGTGGGTTCAATGCATTCCCGGCGATCTTATTTTGCTTCCGAAGTATTAAATATACAGGCAATAGTTTATGAAACCTTGATAAAAATTAAAATACAATTCACTTTTCATCATCAACATATAAAAATTAAAACAATAATATAATAGGCTAATATTTAAACATAACTATGAATCTAAATAGTATACGTTTTGCATGTAGCCTACTCCACTCCAAACGCTTAAAAAAATGTATTTTGTTTATTAAACAAAAAGTTTTTAATTTCAAATGTAATTTCTAAATTCAGTTCATATTTCCAGCAAACGAAATTCCGAGCCAAAATAACAAAGTGGTAAAGAAGAACTGCAACAATTAAAAATATTAAAGAATTCGTGGGTGCTTTCGTCGGCATGGAGTGGGGTCAGACATGATTTCTATTGAGTGTTGTTTTGCAGAAATCATTTCTTTAAAGTGCATTTCGTTTTCTATAAATTGTATTTTAATTTTGATCAAGGTTTCATAAATGAATGGCCTGTATATTTAATACATAAGAAGCAAAATAAGAACGGGATTGACGTGCGTAACGAACCCACTGGCCTGTTTCCGCGGCTTTGAGTAAGGCTGAAAGCGTCTTTCTTTTTAATACATTTCTAGAATATATGCAGCTATAGTAATATATTACAGTATAGCATACAATATATTACTGTAGGCCTATTATAGAGTTATGATATTTGTGCACCGGTTAT
>JARQWZ010000569.1:480000-531168 GCA_033150135.1 Gobio occitaniae | reverse complement strand
CACATGGCACAAGCTGATTGGCCTCTACTGATCCTGCAGCCAATGAGATTGCTTGCTCAACATTTAAATAGTCTGGTTCATTGTTTGCTGTAAGTTAGTCCTGTAGTACTAGGGTTGGGTACTGTTCACATTTTAACCGGTATCGGTCCCAGTACCGGTACCCAACGGTACCTTTTTTCTGTACTTTTAGGATGTTTACATAAATAACTGTAAAGAACTTGTAAGTCATTTATAAAAGTGTTATTGACATTATGCCAGAGCTGCCCAGGTCACTGTCTGCCATTGTCTGTGGTGTTTGATTACTGTAATATTTACTAGTAAATAGTAGGCTATTAGGTTCTTAATTTAATTCATAAAAACAACCATATTATTGTTTTTTCTTATTAATTTAATTTCTATGAAAAGATTTCCAACAAATTATGTGTTATGTATTTTCTGGTAATCAAATGAAGACACAAGACATTTAATTTATCTTTTAATTTAATTAAACTTTTTTTGTCAAACAAAGTGCTGCACAACTGAGCACAACTATGGTTAAAATTAAAACATGAAGAAAATTATAAATTGCAATTTATAAATAAAAAAAACTTTTAAAAAAATAAAGTTTTGATAATTTATTATTATTATATTAGTGTTAGTAGTATTATTACATTGAGACGTATCTAAATTTTACTGTGCAACAGTAATTTATTTGTCAAGTTAGCCGAACTTTTATTTTGACAGGTTGCCGTAAATTTGAGTTTCTGTGTGTTTGATATGACAGTCGTTTTTCTCAAATTAGTGACTCGGTGACTCTGGAGATGACGTTTGTGCGTTCATGTCCTCATATGAGAGACAGAGATGGAAACATGCGACAGTCACGCGCAATTCTGAGTGAGAGTGTGTGAGGTAAACCCATAGACTGTAAACCGCACGTCTATGCATTCATTCGCACAGAGACACGCAAGATTCATGTTTAAATAGTCTTTTTGCGGTTTAATATTCACAGACACTAGTCTATATCACAATATGCGTTCTCAGGTACCGCAATTTGGTAGCGATTGATTTAATGTGAATCGGTACTCAGTAGTACCAACGTAATTCGGTCGGTGCCCTTAAAAGTACCGAGCTGGTACCCAACCCTATGTAGCACACTTTCAGAGTTCCTCTGAACCCCTCCACCTCCCCCAGCTCCACCTGCCTAGATCTGCAATGGGATTTATGCATGTATATTTATGCTCACAGCAATAGCACGTCCAACAGATCTAGTCCAACAAGACCAAATATATTAACATTGCCATAATCAATAACAGGCTAAAACTATTTTGAGAGTTTTCATGATTGAAGTGGGAATAATTATATTGCGAGCAGGGCACCAGTCCATTTAAAGGAATTCAATTTAAGGAAATCTAAGATAGATTTTTGTAACAATACAAAGATTTAATATCTATATATTTAGTCATTAAACGTCAATATGTTCAAGTTAAATGGTGATTAGGGCTGGATGATCTAGCTATATTTATTTTAAAAAGCATTTTTTTTTTATATATTCTTAGTTATTAAGAAATGTTTTCATTAAATTAGTTAACTTTTAATCATGTGTATTCACACAAAAAATATTATGTTGCATATATTAATACATATTAATAAACAGAATAATTTAACTATATACACTCCTGTTCAAATGTTTGGGGTCAGCAAGATATTTTGTTTTTAGGAAATTAATATGTTTATTCAGCAAGGATACACTAAACTGATCAAAAGTGACAGTAAAGACTATAAAATTACAAAAGATTCCAGTTTCAAATAAATGCTGTCCTTTTGAACTTTCTTTTCAAAGAATCTTGGGGGAAATTGATAATATGAGCAGAACTGACCCCCAAATGGACTTTTTTACAAGCCTAAATTTGGAAAAGTTAAGTGCACGACATTTTTATACTTTCTAAGGATCCAGAGACACCTTGAAAAAACTCAAATCTGAGAAAAAGACACTAAAGATCTGCTGAGGAACCCAGTTGAGCATGACATTGTCTTCTCAGATGTGTGTGCATCCTTAAATCAAGCTCAAGACATTTGGAAATCTGTAAATCTGACAGTGAGGGAGCATGAATACACCAGAGATAATGATTGACCTGCTGTGGACCGTAATGAATATTTACCATGCGATCAATCCTTCAAAACCTCTGAGAATCTCTTGCATTCCTTGGAACGCTATAATTGGAAATAATGCCATAGAGACAACAAAACAAGCTCCTGTCTGGGATGAGAGACTGTATATCAAATCGGGAGGTGGGCTGTGTACTGAAGTAAAATACAGTTTGAATCAACTCTGACTTCGGTGACACTGACGTTCTCAGACGAGCTGACATACTCCCTTTGGTCAGTGCGATTTGTGGCCGGGGGAAAGCTGACATAAACTTTGCCATGTCTAGAACCACAGCATTGCCGACCCGTCCATACACATATTCATCAATGCTGTCAGCAGTGAGATGCTGGATCTCGGTCCCTGCCTTTTCTTCTTAACCATGCTTGGAAACGCTGCAAACTGCTGGAGCCTGGTAAATTACGATCGGCCCGAGACTCGCAGAGGGTGTTTTTGAAGGCAAGGGAACGGCACATAGCAACACGGCCTCTAGCTGTGGAAAAGCTAACAGTTTTTGCACTTTAGTTACAATTTATGTATTAAAGTCATCACAATTCACTACAGAACCACTGTTACTGTAAGGCCTATTTGTAGGTTTACCAATGGACTTGGTAGCCTTTTAGTTTCTTATCGTCTATTGTCAAACATTTACCTAATCTTACCCAAGTTACCTAACTTTACTGAAGTTTATTTAGGTTACAATTGAGGTCACTCTGTAGGAACTTCAAATATGTGAACAACATTTGTAGAGCAGATGGCAGAGGCATTTTGCCAGTTCATGTTTAGGCTCTATGAGAAAGAGCATAAAAACGGAACTATTTCAGTCCAGAAAACTTTTCCATTTCAAAATATCCGAGTAACTTTTAACTGTCTGCTAAATCTTGGAACATTGGACAACAAAACACCCCACAATTTTACCTGCCATTAGTAAATAGATTTATTGTAAATTTGATCAAAAATAATGATGTAATATGACTCAAAAGCCCAAAAATACCTGCCCTCATACAAGATTAAAATGCATAATAAACTAGAGAAAAACACAAATACGAATTGACCAAAGAATGGGGTTAATTTGAAAAAATACCTTTTAATGTTTATCAAAACATTCATAAATGTATTCAGTTCATGTTTAAATTGCTGTGAGTCACAGAGCAAGGTCACACAAGCTCTGATTTGTTTTCATATATTTAATGGGGACCTATTATACAGAATTCACTTGAACACCGTTGTGTCTACAGTGTGTGCAAACAACCAGCCTATAATAGTAAAAATCCACCCACTCCACTTTTTATTATAATACCCATAAATCATAAATAGTCTCTCCAAACGAGCGGTTCCATATTTCCCCCTACTCTTGATCCGACTCCAGTAGAGCTGCAACTAATGATTATTTTGATAATCGATTAGTTGGGCGATTATTTTATCGATTCATCGTATAAAAAGCCCTTTTTTTTTATTATTGACAAAACACACTATTCCACATCCTGCCCAATGCTGTCCTTCAAACAAACATGTCAGCTGAGTGCTATGAAAACATGCATTGCGAATACATCTACTCTTACAAAAATTAACCATGGTTTTACATAAAATAAAACAAACAAAAGTAATATTAATAAATAACTAACAGGGTTATTGTAGTTATTCAATGGTGACCACAAATTAACCATAGTTTCACTTCAAATGGTAATCAATACGGCAAAAACATGGCTTTATTATCTAATAGAACCATGGTTAATTTTCACAAGGGTATGTTTGTGCTATATATTATGTGTAAAAAAAAGTTACTAAGCAAAAGGAGTTTAAATCCCTACATTAAAATGAGAACAACAAAAACACAAAAAACACAAAACTCAGTGTTACCAGATAAGAGGAATGTTCTGCAGGAACACACACACATTCGCTATGGACACAGAATCCTGTTACTGTCATTTCTTTATCCTGTAGAAACGTCTTATATTTATATTCAAATTGCACGCTGTTATCCCTTTACAGTTACTAGTACTCTCATAAAATACTTGAATTACATGTTGACTTTTAAAACTAAATTTAGCGTTAGATATTTCAGCTAAATGAATGTTTTTGCGCTGAATATTAATGGTCTCCCTCTCGACTTCGTTCTGTCTGTTTGTCGTTCAGTGAAGTTTGAAGTTTAAAAGACTGTCAGCTTTCGTGCAAAATCTAAATACTCGCATGTAGCATTTACAAATAGTGGCATTTACAGGTGAGGCTATATCTACGGTTCTCTATATAGATCAGTGGATATAATCTGTAAAATTAACGTTTTGCGCTGAGGACGCAGACACACACACATTTTTCAAAGCACATGAGAGGGTATGTTTGGACACTTGGATCATGTACCTTTCCTGCATCAGCTCACTCTGTTTCCACTCCACTATTTCTAGATACAAATTTTGTCCATAAAAATGTGTTATTCAATACAGTAATTTGGCGCGACTGATGGAAGCTTATTGTGCACAGAGGGCAGACCCGACTAACCGATAATGAGAATCGTTATCGGCGATTTTCATTATTGATTATTAACGATTTCATCAACTAGTTTTTGCAGCCCTAGACTCCAGTTCAAGCATGTACGGCTGAACGCCGCTACTGACAATTTCGGACATATTCCAGTTTTGTTGTTGCCGGAGTATCCGAAGCACGAGCTGTAAAGGCCCCGCCCTCTTCTGGAAAGGGGGTGGGGAGAAGCACCTCATTTGCATTTAAAGGGACACAAAAATTGCGTGTTTTTGCTCACACCAAAATAGGGGAAATTTTGATAAATGATCTATGGGGTATTTTGAGCTGAAACTTCCCAGACACATTCTGCGGACACCTGAGACTTATATTACATCTTGTGAGAGGGTGCATAATATGTCCCTTTTAACTCTTTCCCCGCCAAAGACAGAATTTTCCGTTATTTGTGAGAAAACGCTTCCCCGACAAACACGTAATTTTCCGGGATTCCGTGTTTTCACTGTTATACGCTAGGGTGCGCTATTACACATCTTCTGAATGAGTTCAGAATCTCCTGATCAACAAACAGGCGAAGAAGACTAAAAAAAACAAGCGATCGTATGCAAGCAGATGTATATGTAAAATAACATGATCATAAACATTAAAAATCAAATAAATAAAAATTATAGCTATAGGATAGGGTGACCAAACGTCCTGTTTTCCCAGGACATGTCCTGTTTTCAAGTCCTGTCCTGGCCCTAATGTAACAATATTCTATCCATATAGAGGGGGCATACTTTAAATGTATTGAAATTAATAAGGAATCTTTGAATAAACTTTGAGTATCATTTGAGTATCTCATTGCCGGGCAGAGTGTCCTGGTTTTCGGTAATCAAAATATGGTCACCCTACTATAGGAGTGTGCAAGCTGTAGGGCTGTTGATGGACTCGATCTACTCCATCTGTGTTTGATCATCACTCTGAATCCGATCTGGATGTAGTCTTTGACAAAAACGTGGTTTTGTTCAAATGTTGCTTTTTTTTAATGAAACATACCCATATTTAAAGTCGGCATGAAATGGAAGTTGCGATTGCTCTTTTCCCCCCTATTGTTATGTATATCCAAGTGAAACGGCTTCTGAAATTAGAAAAAAATTAGGGCCGGGCTTGATATCGTCCTTAGGGAATTAATTGGATTGTTGGAAGTTGGGCATTGCTAACAAAATGGAGGACATGAGACAGACCGCGATAGCCTCACCCTCGCGATGGCAAGTCCAACGACTTCAAAGGTAGCTTTCGCAAACTGGAAGTATAAGTCCTACCTTTCCCTCGTTGAGGTGAAAGGTAAGAATGTTTATGTAACGTGCAACTTATGCCCAGGAAGAAAGAGTCTCTCCACGTCGGTGGAAAGTAATTCTAATCTAATGAAGCGCCTCACATCATCACATGCTGCCACAAAATTAGTGGCTAAAAACCCAGGTGATAATGTGAGCTCCACTACCAAAGGAGTAGTATAGTACTGATAATATTTACACAATATTTACACTATTGTAGGTCTACTGATAATATTTACAATAATGTATTGAATTTGATAGGTGTCTCTCACATTGTCCAACAGCAACATTACAATAGTCTGTGTACATTAATGTAAAATGTTTTATAATAATAATTTATTCTATTTAGTGTCCAATTCATTCATTTAACATATTTAATATTGGGGGCATCCAAGTTATTTGACATATTTGAACATTTGAAAAAATAAAATAAAAAGTAAGACACAGAAGTTACTTTCCCTGGTAATTAGTTACTTTTATAATATTGTAACTCAGTTACTAACTCAGTTACTATTTGTAAGAAGTAACTATAACTAATTACTTTTTTAAAGTAACGTGCCCAACACTGGAGTTAAGTAACTGTGCTTATATTTTCTGCACACAATTCAGTAATTAATTTAAGTGAATGGTGGGTTCTTACATATTTATACTAAATATTTTGTAAAAAAAATAATAATAATAATTATCAGGCAGTGATGAGTGAAATGAGAAATGAAAACCTCTGAACATATTAAAACACATTATTTCAAATCACTTCCTTGATACATAAACTTGCTTCAGCCCTGTTTTGACCCATTACTCAAGAACCAGTGCGTCCTAAAAACCTAACAAGTGTTTACCCTGCATTTTGTGAGAGTTGGTCAAGGAAACCACTTACCCATTGAGACTTTAAAACAAACAATCAAATGAATAAAACACTCATTCACTTTTGTATTCACATGCTGAGACACAATGCGACCTGATCCGAGTGGTTGCGATAAACCTAATTAGGTCTGTGCTGCATACAGAAAAAGCTCTGGGCATTTAGAGGTGATTCATCACTTACGGTAATTCTGCAGTAACAGATAAACAAGCTCATATGAAACCATCCCACACAACTCATTACACTAGAGCGTCTACAAATAATGCAATGAACAGCGGCTCAAGTATTATACCAAAGGAAATGTGTAACATTGCCAAAGCTGCCAAAACGTAATACTCATGTCCAAAAGCAATTATTATCTGAGCTATGCGTCTCATTTGAAGTGGACTGTTTGGGACACAACCTACAACCTTTCTTTGAATAAAGTTGTATAGTTGCTATCACTAAGTGTGAGGATGCTCCGATGGATTAACACTGGTCCAGTAGTTACCACACAGGAAGTATAGTAATACTCATTGATGTCAAATGACTCCTGTAGATGAGCAGAAGGAAAAGTCATTCATCCCATTAAAACAATCAATCCCCCATCCTCTTCAGATGACTTCCTGCTATGAGAATCGAGGCATTGTTGCCTGGCAACTGAGAGTTGGTGGAGGGAAAGGATGATAAATGTCTTTCTAATCTCAAAGGAGTCATATTAGACAGACAGATGGACATTTATAGCTGAAATTTTGATAAGAACGTTTCACGCTTGGAGACGACGCATGGGATTAAGGCATGTGGACAGAAATGGACTCAGGTCAGCTGTGACTTCATTGAATGGTGAGCTGGGAATTGCATTAAAAAAAAAAACATGAAAAAGTTCTTTCAAGTATTCTTGCTTTTTCTCCCTACAGTCTCAAAGACGGTTGTTTCAGGGCTAAACGCAATGTGCCGTGATGGATCAACACTGCTGGGCAGCAGAGGTGGCCGCCTTCCTAAATGCAGCGGAATCGTGTCCATTTTCGTAGTAAATTTCTAAAGTAAAAGAGAGGGAAAACAAAGTGGGAGGAAAACGCTGCTGCCGTCAGCAGTCTGTAAACATGTAAAGTCAGCATATCTCTGTGGCGTCTTCACTTCATAACCAAGCTGAAGTAGTTACACCACAGATGGCAGAGCTGGAGAGGCTCAGTCACGATCAAGGGTTTTCTAGCTCATCAGGAACAGGATGTGAGGATCATACGGCTTTGTGACATTAGGCTACTTCCAAGTTTATGGCTACGTAAGGGTGGGATGAGACACTTAGCTCACGAGACGAGACACAAGATTGGGTTCATGAGAACGAGACGAGATTCTTACATAGTATTTTTAAGAAATCCTCAATGATGAAATGCATAACTAGAAAAATTGTTTGCAGGTGCATTTTGAAATGTTTTAACTCATCTTGTAATGAATGTAATTTCAGAGTATGAATTATCATATGCAGTAAAAGACAACAATACTCAAGCACTGTAAAAGCTTTTTCCACAAACTCAACTGACTGGCTTTTCTTTTTTTTTATTATTGTCTCTTCAGACCTTAGAACAGCACATTATTTATGAGCTTCTACAACTTTTGACCTCCTAACTGAACTCCTTTCCACAAATTGATCATAGATCAAGTGCAAACATAATCAAAGTACTCAATATTCTCCATATTCAAAGTGCAAATAGAGACCACATTTTCTTCAAGCATGATATCGAGCTGAGAGGTGGTTACAACTACACAGATAGCTTTCATATTGAGAGAAATTTGCATGCCTCAGGGAGTCGCTTTCAAACAGTGGTAACGTATTGAAATTGCGTTTGAATATGCGCTCCAGTTTACTTTTACTTTCATATTCGTGATCGTGTGTCCTCTGTGAATAGGGATGGGTGGTGCTGAACGCACATTTAAAATAGACATTTCTGTTGCGCAACGAATCCACCGCCACGGTCCTGTCGGTCTTCTCATCACGTGATCAGTGCTGCCCACTATGTACTACTCGGAACAGCACGCATTGGATGATCTGATGGAATCGAAGCGACCGTTATCCACTGGAATTAAAAAAAAATATTTCTATAAAAAGCAAAACTACAGTGGAGGCGTAATGTAAATGCAGCGGTGACATTCTATCCTAACTTCAACCTCACACTCTGTCATGACAATATGATGCGAGATAGCTTTTCACCGCGTTACATTTTAGTCACACCTCTATGGCTACGTTCACACTGCGAGCCTTGGGTCGCATGTCCACCAAAGCGTTTTTAGCCGGCTAAAATATAAAAAACAAAGAGGAGGATGCAAAAAAAGAGAGCTGAGTTTTTAAACATTTATGATAGCCCTCGTGTTTTGCTTGTATATGGAGCAGTCACTAATACTTATAAGTTCTGACACCTTTCAAAACTTCCTTGATAACCTCGGATATGTAAAATCTGAGTCCCATGAGCGTAGAATTGTGATGAATGTTGATCTAGTGACGTAAAAGTTGCATGAATACCAATATGACTGTTCAGACTGAGGTCGCATTGCAAAACATCTGACCTGTATCACATTTAGGACCACATACAGTGGGGAGAACAAGTATTTCATACACTGCCGATCTTACAAAGCATGTAGAAGTCTGTAATTTTATCATAGGTACTCTTCAACTGTGAGAGACAGACTCAAAAATCCAGAAAATCCCATTGTATGATTTTTAAATAATGAATTTGCATTTTATTGCATGACATAAGTATTTGATCACCAACCAACCAGTAAGAATTCCGGTTCTCACAGACCTGTTCATTTTTCTTTAAGAAACCCTCCTGTTCTCCACTCATTAACTGCACCTGTTTCAACTCATTACCTGTATAAAAGAACACCTTTCCACACACTCAATCAAACAGACTCCAACCTCTCCACAATGGCCAAGGGATAAAATTGTAGACCTGCAGAAGGCTGGGATGGGCTACAGAACAATAGGCAAGCAGCTTGGTGAGAAGGCAACAACTGTTGGCGCAATTATTAGAAAAAGAAGTTCAAGATGACGGTCAATCTCCCTTGGTCTGGGGCACCATGCAAGATCTCACCTTGTGGGGCATCAATGATCATTAGGAAGGTAAGGGATCAGCCCAGAACTACACGGCAGGACCTGGTCAATGACCTGAAGAGAGCTGGGACCACAGTCCAGTGGAGGAAGAAGAAGGATGAGTACAACCCCAAGAACACCATCCCAACCGTGAAGCATGGAGGTGGAAACATCATTCTTTGGGGATGCTTTTCTGCAAAGGGGACAGGACGACTGCACCTTATTGAGGGGAGGATGGATGGGGCCATGTATCGCGAGATCTTGTCCAACAACCTCCTTCCCTCAGTAAGAGCATTGAAGATGGGTCGTGGCTGGGTCTTCCAGCATGACAACGACCCGAAACACACAGCCTGGGCAACTAAGGAGTGGCTCCGTAAGAAGCATCTCAAGGTCCTGGAGTGGCCTAGCCAGTCTCCAGACCTGAACCCAATAGAAAATCTTTGGAGGGAGCTGAAAGTCTGTATTGCCCAGCGACAGCCCCGAAACCTGAAGGATCTGGAGAAGGTCTGTATGGAGGAGTGGGCCAAAATCCCTGCTGCAGTGTGTGCAAACCTGGTCAAGAACTACAGGAAACGTATGATCTCTGTAATTGCAAACAAAGGTTTCTGTACCAAATATTCAATAAGTTCTGCTTTTCTGATGTATCAAATACGTATGTCATGCAATAAAATGCAAATGAATTACTAAACCATAAAATGTGATTTTCTGGATTTTTGCTTTAGATAAAAATATCCGATTCCATGTGGTTTGAGCCGTTCACACTACCATTACAAAAATAGATCTGAGTCACATTTGAGCCGGATTTGGGCCACATTTGCCTGCAGTCTGAACATAGCCGTAAGGCACGTTTTCACCGCAGGAACTTTACCCAAGAACTAGGGACTTTGGGGTGGTACTCGGTGTGTTTGGACCACAGGAACCGGGGTCTAAATGAAGTTCCAGGTAAAAATTTTCCCCTCGAAACAGCCCTGCTCGCGAGGTAGTACTTTTTCAAAGTTTAGGAACTTTCGGGGGTGGGACTTTGAGCTCACCCTGACATTTTATTTCAACCTAAAAGTCTGTTGCTGTGAGTGCAGTAAGAGTTGTTTGCTATTCGTATCAACATTGAAGTTTAAAAAATGACTGATGGACCAACAACGAGGTTCATGCTTAGTCCACGGTGTGTGTGTGTGTGTGTGTGTGTGTGTGTATACACTTAAACTTGGAAGTTTAAGGGCCCTTTCAAAGTGAAATGTCCAGTCACTGGCACTAAACGTGGTGTTCAATTTCCTCAGAAACCGTTAAATGGGACTGTGACAACATATTCCATTGGCAGTTCGTAAATGAAGTGTCCGGTGAGTGGCGATAAAAGGTTAAAGAGTTGTGTATTTCCAATGCGCCTGGATTGGATGAATCACATACTGAAAAACCGACATATTTATCCGATTAATACAGTAATGAGGGTTCATCATCTTCCCACATGATTATCAAACAATGGTAGAGTAATTAGCCTGGTGAAGGATTGACGCTTAGAAAAGAGCACAGGACAGACCGAAAATCAGCTCTGGAAATCTCTCGAGCGCTGCTCCAACATCTTCACTAAGAGTCAAACGTCAATGAGCCACTTTCCACCCAAACGTTGATCTCTGACATCCTCCAGAGAGGAGAAAAAAGCTTTGCTGACCAGATTCTTTATGAGGGATTAATGAAATGCAAGTCAATTTCTATTAACACTCTTAGCTTTAATTCTAGTGCTGCACCTTTTGGGAACCTTATGGGGAACCCATTCAACCCGACCAAGTATGTGGTCAATTTTCACATACAGTGTACACATAGAGAACGACACAACTCATTCCTTAGTTCAGCAGTACAACTCATGAAGCTTTAATCGTTAATGAGCAGCTGCAACCTGAAGTTTGTAACCTTCATTCATCCTTTACATTAGATTGGGCTCAAAAAGGCCTACTGCTGTGTGTGCAGCCTTCCTTATTAGACACATCAATGTAGTCCCCCTGCTAAACAGAATCAATCAAACGTTCCCACATTTGGAACTTCCACTGTCAAAACTCCACATGCGGTCCTTGCGCGAGAGTCGGCTCTCAAAACGTGGCATCAGAGATGCCACAGATAACAGTTTTCACATATTTACTATTCAGGAGGCTGACAGATTAGAATCCGACAGCATGATAGCACAGAAGACGGACTGCTCAGATGAAAATTGTGAAAGCTATTAATATAACTAGGGGTGGGAAGCGAAAACTGATTCTCATTCAAAATTCATTTTTAAAAACATTTTCATGAAATTTGGTTCCATTAACAGTTCTCAAACATGCATTCCTCCACTGGTGTGAATGGAAAACCATCCTATAATACTGAATCTACAGTGTGAAACATACAGAATGACTGGTGCGGTGCAATTTCCTAACAATGACTCTTCTTTTTAACACTAGAACTGCCAGGGGCTGTATACCGAAAACCGAAAATAAAATGTACCCATGCACATGATTACTGTTTTGATACGGCTAAAAAAAACTAATATGTCACTGTATTACGCCACTGTCTTCACAAAGTAATGTATAGAGTCATGGAATGATTATTTTTAGTCATCAACTATGTTTTTCTCCTGTTGTTTTATGCTATTTTAAGCAGCCTACACTAATCACTTTTTGGTGAATATAGGCTAAATCAGCCTGCAATGACAACGATAATTAGAAAGAAATTAATACATATATTTGCGTGGTGTAATATTATAAAATGTCATGAATCACATATTAAGATAACCCATGTTATTTAAATTACTAAAATACCTTAAATAGACAATAAAGAGAAATATTAATCCACCGCACTTCATAGGATGTATGACAAAGGATGACATGCGATGTACATGTGCGATGACAAATTCAAGTGCAGTTTCACCTATTTAATTATGAATTTGTTTAGTTATATAATTTATAATTTGAATAAGAGAACAACACCAATAAACTTGGGGTAATCATGACAATTGTTTTATTCATTTATTCATTGCCTTCGGTACAGGCATCAGAATGGCATCTCCTCTCAACAGATCTTCGTTTGTGTGTGACAGAGGGATTCCTGCCGCTGTTTTGACTCCTTTACACACTTTATAAGCTCTTCATGAGTTCTCAGCTGGTCAAAATACCATAATATGTAGCTAAGCACATACAACGAGCACATTTAGCCCAGCACACAGCATTATTTTGGATGTTCGGTAAGTTACGCCGCAAAATATACGTAATAAAAGCCGACCAATCATGTTGTGAACAAAAGATCCTTATAAAAGATATAAAAATGCCTTAAGGTTCATTATCTTTAGGTCCGGAGTTAAAATGCCAATGTGACTAAATGTTTTTTATTTTGTCTGGACCAAATTAACCAAACTATAAGGGTGAACACACACTTAGTGAATCAAAAACTAACTTACTAAACCACAAGGTATCAGTAATGTTTGACTCAAAATAGAAATCAGGACAGTTAAGAGTAGTCAGATTCTGAACCAGAATAGTCAAAGGAACATGCCGACTGTTTTCGGCTGTTTTCTTTTACATTACAATGCCTAGTATGTCTATTTAATGGTCATGGGTGCAGGGCAGGGCGGGTTGTAAAAATAGATACAATGGTGCGGTGCGGGTTGGGGCAGGCCAAATAATTTCATAAAAGCGGGACCCATGGGTTGGAAAAAAAAGCCGACCCGCCGACTGACGGAAAATGAAAAGTTGCGATTTTCTAGGCCGATATGGATAGGAACTATACTCTCATTCCTGCGTAGTAATCAAGGAACTTTGTTGCCGTCCCGTGGGTGCAGTGGCGCAATGATATTACACAGCGCCTGAAAATAGTCCCCAGCACGCTCCCTGTGCAAGCAGGTCGTCACGTTAGTTATGTTGACGGAGGTTGCGCCACTGCACCCAAGGGACGGCAGCAAAGTTCCAACAAAAAAAAGTTCAACAAAACAGCGTTTGTATTTATCTAATAGGCTTAACTATTTTACAGCCTGCCCTACATAACCACTGAACGGAAATGTTCATCTAGCGTTTTTACGTTCGTTGTGCAAAAAAAGAATGGCATTGTACCAGGGTTTACTCTATTTTGGCTAGACTCCTGATTCTCTTGCACCTCGTCTTCCATCTTCACTTTTATCTCTCCGTTTTTGTTGTCGTGGCTGCTGCTGGCGGCGGGAGCTGCTTGGCGCGCTGCTTTCGTGATGTGTTACATGACGCCCAAAATTTGGGGACGTCACGCAAACGTTGCTACAGGCTTCGTATTGTATCCTTATCAAAGATTCAAGAACCTAATAAATTATGAAAATAGATATTCTCAAATATTTAGGCCTATAGGCTATAGGGAATTGCACGCAACATACATGTATATTCTTTTTTAAATTTAGTTTTTAATGACCCGCCCCGACCCGCCCCGCAAATAAAGTGACAATTTCTTACCTCGGGGTCCGCGGGTTATGAGATGACCCGCGCAACACTAGCACGCATGGAGATGAGAATGGTGTGTATAGACTTATCTAACTCTGGGGATACGGTGAATAAGCTAAAGTCCCCAAAAGTTGGTGTGTTCCTTTAAAACTGTATCTTCTATTATTAAATAGAACTACAAAAAACACCTTGAACTATTAAAATCAGCATGAAACAGAAGTTGTGATAGTTTTCTCTTCCCTATTTTGACGTATATTCAAGTGAAACTCGATACAAGAAAAAAAAAATATGACAGAACATGATTTTGTCCTTGAGGAATTGATTGGATTGTTAGATGGTTGAGGTTTGCTATTGGTCAATCTCATGAGAGTGACAGGTTGTCCCGCCCTCACGCCAGTAATGATGTGCACGGATAAATCATTCATAATAAGCACTGCAATTTTCCTTTTTTTTTGTCCATTTTGATTTCATGGTGACATTAAAATGCACTTACTTTCCAATGTACATCTTGTTAAACGATGTTAAAAGACAGCATAGAGATAGTATGAGCAGGCTGGTGCTCAACAGCACTGAGATTCGTGAAAAATAAACATTTTCAGAGATGGGCCGCACAGAGGTGGAGAGGGAGCTAAAGAGATGCTGATGAGGAACACTTTCATGAAGTGCTTGTATTCAGCTGCAAGGTCAATATCAACTCGGCCCATTGAAAGGCCTCTAAAATACGAGTGTGAGGCACACTGATGGTAAATAACACCGATACTCACTCAGCTATGACGTAACTTCCAGAGAGTGTGCGATTTTTAACATTTGTTTTACCGTTGTTGATGTGCACAAACAGGGCCTTCCTCACTACTGTTCATCTTCCTCACTTATTGCTCAAAGCTGAGCACAGGAGATCTCTGAAGGTACGAGATAATGATAGTTTCATGTAAAATTCATGTAGCGCTCTGCATTATGATGTGACCTTTGGAGCGTTCCAGTTATGGTGCATTTTAATTCCCACGCTGCGGTTCAAAGTTCAGGATTGAAGTGATTGTCATTAGCATACCTCTCGTCGTGTTTACTTCATGACGACTAGATGCTCAGGAGATTTTGAGAGCCGGAGAGATGACGCACCGTCCACGGTGCTCAAGACAAATTCATCTGTAATATTTGCTTTGCTGTGAGATGAGAGTAAAGACAAAATCTAGGAAAATCTGACTTGAGGCCAAAACCCAGATACAGGATTCAATTTCTTTCCCCCTCAGTGGTTCAAAGGGCACCACATTCAGAAAACTGAAATGAGCAACACTGCATCTAATTGAGAAAATGTTGTTGTCATTTTTAGTGTGCGTTTCAAAGCAATTTCACAGAGAAGGAAAATCAAAAGATTTTATCAGCTGAGCCGACACCTCAGGCAGCGACAACTCGTGTCAGAGTGTTAAAGGCATAATTTCTTAGTGATAAAACGCGTATATGGCCCCCACAAGCATGATCTGTCATTTCGCCAATTACGAGATCAAAAACAACATTTGGGGGGGAAGAGTTTGGGTGTCAAAGGAAGTCATCAAACCATGGTGGTGACGTTTTATTGCTTTTTTTTTTACCAACCTCCAAAAACATCTCATTTTGGATTTTGTCACATTATGACACAATAGTGAGACAAAAGACCACCTCTGGAGAAGAAAATCAACGCCTACTTCTACATTAGGGATGTCACAAGTACCGGTACTTCGGTACCAAGTTGGTACTGAAATGATAAAAATGTGACGATACCAGCATTTCTGTAGTACCGACTCCCGAGTATATTCGGTACCCGCAGCTGCGTTCAGTCGCTTCAGTGTTTATCTAAGCGCAGGGCTCCAGACTGTAACCGAAT
The DNA here is from genome assembly GCA_033150135.1 of Gobio occitaniae. Lineage (NCBI taxonomy): Eukaryota > Metazoa > Chordata > Actinopteri > Cypriniformes > Gobionidae > Gobio > Gobio occitaniae. The sequence goes on along the minus strand of JARQWZ010000569.1, from coordinate 515,047 downwards.
ATAGTGCCTGTGAATATTAAACTGCAAAATACTATTTAAATATTACTCCTGCAAATTCTGCGTCTCTGTGTGAATGAGGGGCGGTCGGGCGCAGATGCATGGGCGGGCGCACGGGCACACACACACACACGAGTGACACTCGCTCGCTGTCTTTGTAGCCTCTGCCGTGTGTCACAATATGAGGACACAAACGCATAAACCATCACTTCATGAGAATTTACCGTTTAATTTGAGAAAACGGTCATATCATGAACACAGATACTCAAGGGTCTTTCACAGCAACCCGTCAAAATAAAAGTTCAGTTTAAAAAAATTGAAATTGACAGAATATATAAGGCTACTGTTGTAGCCTACAGTAGATTTAGCTACGTCTCTATGTAATAAAAATACGTCTCTACTAATAATAATAATTATGCCTAGATGGTTGATTATTTTTCCCTTGATCTTTTTTTTTATAAACAATGTTTACTTTTAAACAGCATACAGCCTTTAAATGTTTATGTATTATTTACTTATAAGGTTTATCATCATAAATAATAAACTTAATACATTTTAAAATTATTTTTTTCAATAAAATAAATTAAAAAATTAAAAAAAAACATTTAGCTGTGGTACCGAAATTGGTATCGAGTATTATAACATTTTTATGGTATTGGTACCGACTACTGGAATTTTGGTACCGTGACATCCCTATTCTACATCATCATACCTTTGAGGCGCATTAGTAAGATGAGGTGAGAGAAGAGAGATACAGGATCACTGGACTAAGAATTACATCACCTTCCAAAGAATCCTAAATGCTAGGAAATTGGCTATGTTCAACTATGTGAATGTTTCAGTTGAGCTTTATTTATATATTTTGAAGAATGTTGGAAACCAAACAGTTGCTGGTCCCCATTGTAGGAAATAAGAATAATGGAAGTCAATGGCTACCATCAGCTGTATTCAACTGTCTGTGTTCAACAGAAGAAATGAATACAGGTTTGGAACAATATTAGAGTGAGTATATAATGACATAATTTTAGAGTGAACTGTCCCTTTAAGGATCACTAGGCTGTGCAGCTGTCAATTTAAGACCTGCACGCATCTAATACAGACACACGCCAATTTTACTTTCACTTTAGACATAACCGACTGTGTTTATGTAAACCTTGTGTGTTTTTGATAGTATTAGCGCAGTAAGACTACTTAGTCCTGTAATCACGAGTTTGACAGGCTTTTAGTGCGCGCGCTCAGAAAAGCACATTTAAAAACTGTGAATTTAATGTTTAACAGGCAAGACTTTAAAACGCATGCAAAAATTTCGTGACGGGTGATACCTCATTTCGCCGCTCTGTTAAAGTATGAACAGCATTGCAAGCGTGGCTAAACACCCCTAACTTTAGTGCAAAGTGATTGGATATTTGCTCATATCAATGCGTAGACTCACAGGCACACTTCAAACAGACCCAATTCGGAGAGAAATAAAAATAATTAATTAAATGCGAAACAGAAAAAAACGCAACTCACAAGCGCGTATTGAACGGTGAATGCCATACCGAACGGTTCAATATTATATTGAGAATTGTGGCATCCCTAGTAAAAATTTTGTAAAAGTTTTCAAGAGTTTCACAAGCAATGCTCATTTCTTACGCAAAGATGTTAGCCAATCAAAACAGTGGGAGTTTACACTGAAGTCTCACAGCAGACACGCCCTTCAAACTCTGCAGTTTAAATCAAAGGGATAAAATCAGGGAAGAAAATACCCTTTTATTTCTAAATGATGACCATTTTTGATGTAAAAATAATCATAGTAATATTAAAAGTGCACCTCAGGAAACCTCAAATAAATACAAAATGTCGGGGTTTTAATTTCGTTTTTTAGAAGAAGACCCTAATATTGACCATGACTGCTTTTATTTAATCAAAAATACAGTAAACCAGTAATACTGTGAAATATTATTACAATTTAAAAGAACCTTTTTCTATTTTAATATACATTTAAAAAAATACATTTAATATACATTACATTAAAATGTAATTTATTCCTGTGATGTCAAAGCTGAATTTTGAGCATCATTCCTTCAGTGTCACATGATCCTTCAGAAATCATTTTAATATGCTGATTTGCTGCTCAAAAACATTTCATCAATGCTGAACAGGGTTGTGCTCTTTAATATTTCTGCAGAAACCGTCACACATTTTTAATTTAAGGATTCTTTGACGAATAGAAAGGTCAAAAGACCAGCATTTATTTGAAAAAGGAATCTGTTGTAACAATGTAAAAGTCTTCATTGTCACATTTCATCAATTTAATGCATCCTTGCTAAATAAAAATAGAATTTCTTATTAATAGTAACATTTACTGACTCCAACATTTTGAACAGAAGTGTATAAAAACTCAAAACACAGAGGGGCAAAACAAAGCTTCTTATGTGGCATTAATGAGGAGTGCATTCGGTTCAAACATCTCTTGATCGTACCAGCTGAACTTGAACATAAGGTCTGTTTTACCTCAGCTCAGCAGATAACAACATTATTCCCTTCTGACACAAATATTGTACAGCCAGGTGCAGCTAAGCCTACGCCAACTATTTGAGCTCTGTGCCAATAGCAGGTCGTAGAAATAATCGACGCACTTCAACTCTAGATGTGGAATCAACGCACATAGTAATTACATAATTATAGAGAAGTGGAACCAGTGCTATTACTCTTAAATGTTTTGAGATGGCTGAGAACATGGTAACAAACAAGAAAAATAGGGTGACATTTTTTAAAGACATTAATACTTCTATCCAGCGAGAATGCATTAAACTGATTAAAAGTGACAGTAAAGACACTTTTCTATTTCAAATAAATGCATTTTTTTTACTTTCTATCCATCAAAGAATCCTGAACCACAAAAATATTAAGCAGCACTACTGTTAAAATTAATAATAATCAGGGGCCGGATTCACAAAACATTCTTAAGAATAACATTTTTCTTAACTGTCAATTTCTTCTTATTTTCTAACTTAAGAAAAAAAAATGAATATTTTGTATTCTCAAAAACTTCTTAAGAATGTTCTTATCTTTTTTCTTAAGATTGCACTTAAGAAAACATTTAAAGGTCCCGTTCTTCGTGATCCCATTTTTCAAACTTTAGTTAGTGTGTAATGTTGCTGTTAGAGCATTTATAATACCTGTAAAATTATAAAGCTCAAAGTTCAATGCCAAGCGAGATATTTTATTTAACAGAAGTACCCTTTCAAAGCCTACAGCGAACGGCCGGTTTGGACTACATCCTGGTACATCCTGCTTTAATTACGTCAGTAGAACAGTTTGTTGACTAACCTCCGCCCTACAAAAATATGCGAAAAAGGGGGCGTGGTCTTGTTGCTCCCTCGTGGAGAAGAGGAAGTGTTGCGTTCGGTTCGGTTGCATTTTTCGCCATGTCGTTCAGACGCTGTTATTTTCATCCCGGAGTCAAATCACCTTTGTTTGGCCTTCAGGGGCTGTAGTTTGAGCGCGTTCATCTCCCCGTTATGGTAAGAGGCGTGACCTTTCCGGGCAACGTGTGCTAAGCTGCTGTCGAATCACAACACGGGAACCGCTGGCACAATCAGAACTCGTTACGTGTTTCTGAAGGAGGGACTTCATAGAACAGGGAAATCTTTCAAGCCGTTTTGAGGACAGTGAAAACAGCAGTATACAGATAAGTAAATTGTGTGAAAAATACTGTGTTTTTTTACACATGAAACATGAACACATGTTATATTGCACACTGTAAACACAATCAAAGCTTAAAAAAAAAACACGAAAAACGGGACCTTTAAGAAGTATTCATATTCCCGAAAAGAATGTTCTTAAAAATCATTGTAAATAACTTCTCCAACCTATCTAAATACCCAAATGAAAGGTGTTTAAAGGGTTACTTCAGCGATTTAGCCGAGCATGATGTCTCCTCACACTGGCACCCAGTTTGCACATACAAATTAGGTGCTTATGTTTACAAAATTAGCCTACAAAAGCAGAAATAAGCCCTTTTAAATAAAGATCCATGTTTAATAAAAAAAAAAATCACGAAACTAAATGAAAATGTTAAGTGAAATTAGGAAATATTTAAGAGATCGTTAATTTAGTTGTATACATGTGTGCATATATTTTGTTCTCATGTCACAAGTAATATCAAGGTTTACTGAGTTTTACACAATTCTTTTGTAGTGTGGTTTTCGGTGAAGTGTACTAAAATAAATATCATCACCTGTGTACATTAGCCCACTTCTTCCCTGACGCTTTTTCCTGATGGTTTATAGAATAATTACTCCGAGTCGTCCTCTGTCGTTTCAAAGAATAGCACAACGGCGAGCACCTCAAGTATAAACACCTCGTCTGTTTGAGGATGAGCACGCGCAGTCATCGTTGCGGAGCCAGACGAAAGCATAAACAAGGCTTAAAGACTACAGCCAGTAGTAGGAGCTAGTTCCGAATGTTTTCAACCCGCCCATAGGGGTGGGATCTCACTCACAGAATGTAAGACACAGACGTTCAGACATTCATAACGGAGCGGTGTGGAGCAAGGCCAGTGTTCTCAAGGAATTCCTTTGAAAGTTAAGCTTCCATAAGCATGAACTGAGACACGCACAGTGAATGACTGTGTGGCCGTGAATTAATGCTGGTCGGCCGTGCTCATTTGAGTTTCGGTTTAAAATTTGCACCAATTCGGGGGCGGGTTGCTTGAATTGTGGCTTCATGAAAACACAACAACCCAACAGTACAATGACAAACTCACTTAAATAGGGGCATTTCGCTTTGAAACCAAATCTTCCGCGATCATCTGGTCTGTCAGCTCCTCACTCTCGTGATGAATGAAATCTGACTCCTGCTGGATTTGTGCTGCGACTCTCGTTCGGCTTGTGCTGTATTGAGCAGACACGTTCAGTTTTTAATTGTAGTGTCTGTTCTCTAACTCAGTGTTTGCCGTGTGACGAGAGCAGGGGTGCCGTGTAAAAGTCCTTCAAATATATATATATATATATATATATATATATATATATATATATATATATATATATATATATATATATATATATATATATATATATATATATATATATATATATATATATATATATATATATATATATATATATATATAATATATATAAAAAAAAATTTTTTCCAAATAATTCTCTCTTTGTAAACTTTGTTCAATGCATGCGAGTACTGCCGTATGTTCGAAATATATATATATATATATATATATATATATATATATATATATATATATATATATATATATATATATATATTTTTTTTTTTTTTTTTTTTTTTTTCCCAAATAATTCTCTCTTTGTAAACTTTGTTCAATGCATGCGAGTGCTGCCGTATGTTCGAATATGACCAGTCATTTTCGCCGTCACCCACCCGGGTGTAGTGCCAGAAGACGCGAATGAGACGTTGCGTGCGTTGTGAAAGAATTTGTATCTGTGCACTCATCCGAAAGCGCGCACACGTCTCACAGCGCGCAAATATTGAGTTCTCTTTCAAGTCTTGTTCTTGAACGGACAAACTCACACAAACAGTATGTCAACATGTCCATCTTGATGAGTATTCTGTATAGTCTGTATATGCCTTAAGAAAACGTAATATAGTCGAGAAAGACGACGCATATCCGAGCTTTAGGGCTTAAAGGGGCAGTAGCCTTTACTGCTGTCTGTTTAATGTCAAACAACAAAAGACAAGGACATCACTCACTGCTCCTGATTGAATAGCTTTTGTAAGTTTAATAGGATTAATCTTTAATTTATACACTCAAATATGCAATGTTATTTTACATTTGATCAATTTCTGTACATGAAAACTAATATTAAACGTACCTGAAAAGCATAGTTTATTTTATTAGTAGGCCTATCTTTGCTCAATAGTATTTATTTGTGCTGCTGCTTGTATTTAAATTATTTGTTCTTATTATTTTCTTTATTTTTATTTGACAGTAGTCCTTTTTTCCCTGAACATAGCAAATACTGAACCGTACCGAAACCGTGAACCTAAAACCGTGATACAAACCGGACCGTGAGCAAACTGTACCGTTACACCCCTAGCGTAACGTATGCGAGGGGGTGCCACAAAATGGAGAACATTTTCAATGGGTGCCATGACCGAAAAAAGGTTGGGAAACACTGCTCTAACTGAACGAAATGATTTTCGATGGTCAGGTGGGCAAAAGATGTAACCGGTAGGCGTGGCTTGGGAGTGGCCTCAAAGGGCAGCGAAGCAAGTGCATTCTGGGAGTTGTTGTCTTTCATCCACATGAGCCAAAAATACATTTTCTGGCTTTTCTCAGTCTAGAAGGCACCAACTTCTAAAATAATTTCACATTTCTACTACATAAATGACCCAATTTAAATACACATTCATCTTTCCAGCGGTGAAGTCCCCCTTTAATGAATTTATTGTGTTGTTTCAAATATTAACCATTACAACATAACAGAAGCTAGCTAAAAATAATATATATTACTAAGAGTACCATGAATATAGACGAGTACTCTGAAGTGACACGGATCGATCTTTTACATGTATATGACACGCTCACTCAGGCTAGAACTAGTGAGGCACCACAACACACACAGATACCGGACGCATTCACCCTAGAGAGAGCGCAAAAATTGGTAAGACCGCTGCATCTGGTGACAGGCTCTTTTAAAATACATATTTTAATGACATTAAAAACACAACAGCAAGTGTTTAACTTCCATCAAGCCAGTCACAACGAAAATAGTCTGCACACTTATTATGATATCTACAGTAATCTGCACTTAGGAACATTCTTACGAACGTCTTAGAATTTATCTTAAGAAGTTTCTTAACTTGAATCCGGCCCCAGAATGTTTCTTGAGCCGCAAATCAGCATATTAGTATGATTCTGAAGGATCGTGTGACACTGAAGACTGGAGTAATGATGCTGAAAATTCAGCTTTAGTCACAGGAATAAATATCATTTTAAAATATATTAAAATTTCACAATATTACCTTTTTTACTTGTATTTTAATCAAATAAATGCAGCATTGGTAAACATAAGAGACTTCTGTTGTTTGAGCAATAAATATTAATAAAACATTTATATTACAGTTTTTTTTCTTCATTAAGATATCATGACAGCTGTAGAGGTGCATTCAAGTACCTATGAAATTATTTCTGTTATTAAAAAAACAGGGTTAAAAAAAACTTTGATATAAATGAATAGCAATAGTCTTTCAGTTTAATGTAAGAATAGTTATTAGGAGTCACAAAGAAATATGTATGAAATAATTATTATCAGTACCGTGCTCCATCTACTGGAGGAGCTTAATATTATTTGTTAATTATATAAATCTCCCACTTGCAATATCATATAGTAATAAAATGAACCAGAGAGGATAACTGCAATTTTGTTTGTGATCCAAGGGTTCAGTGCTTCTATACAAATGCAAATGAGTGTTTTAGTATCCAGACTGAGACTGCATTTTGTGGAGAGTCGCTGCTTTAGCAGAGACTCCAATTTTCCCTGTTAACTCAAATTAATTGCTTCATGACTTGCTCATGAATGAGATCGCCTGCCCCGTTCACTGCACAATATCTTTCCCTCTCGCTACGGCTAGACAAATACACGTCATTTCCAAAGGCAAGAATCAAACTTATTTTACGCCTGTCTAGAGCACAATGAGAAGGAAAACGACGAATGAAATCATGTTCGAACGACGAATACGGCTCACAATGACTTTTGGAAGTGTGTTTATTTAGTCATTTTCCTGGACACCCGTCAACAGGAGACATGGGGCGGATGGATGGGGAATGGGCTTACCGTGCAAAGGTCCTTGTACTGCATCTTCTGGAACTTGGTGTCGGCGTTGCCGGCGCACAGCTCTACGTATCCCAGAACCACCTGGAAGACAGTGTTGTGGATGGCCTGGGTGAAGTGCATGTGCAGCTGATCCATAGCCGTCTGGGGAAAAAAGAAAAATAGGAATGATAATGTAATGCTGGGTCGCTGGAGGAGTTGGACAGATCATTTTTATGTAGCACATTCAAAAAGGCATCAATAAAAATCTACATTTCAACCAAGCAATGTTTTTTGCATTGCCCAAAACCAGGGGCGACTCTAGGATTTTCATTTTGGGGGGCTCAGCCCCCAGTGAGGGTATGAAAAAAAAAAATTGGTAAGACTTTAGTTTAGGGTCCAATTCTCGCTATTATCTAGTAGCTTATTAGTATGCATATTAGGATATTGGCTGTTTATTATTTCGTTTCGGGGGCATGGCCCCTCGAGAAAATGTTGATTTCTATGATCTACATATGTGCATTTTAAGATGTTCTGAACGCCAAAAAATTAGAAAACAATAGCTTGAAAACCATGTCAGTGGGCAGGTATGACTGATAAAGTTTTTCCATTTTTGTCAGTGAAGAAAGTAAACATATGTTTAACTGATATTTATATGTTTTATGAATCGTTTTCGAAAGCCAACAGGTAACTAAATGTATTAAATTAATTCACAATATGCACACATTCATTACTAATCTTATGCCCAATACAAGCTGAAAAAAGCTGAACTTTTTTTATTTACTGAGAGCTACAAATGGAATCATTAATTTACAATATGCACACATTAATTACTATTAATCTTCTGCCTAATCTGAAGAAAACAGCTTTGTTAATATTTCTTGTTTGTTAATTACATTACGAATCACATTACATAGGCCTATTTCAAATCAAAATGGCGTAATTAGACAAAAGTTTGTTCATTTGGCTGCATATTTTTGTCATTTGTTTAACATTTATGACTTAAAGAAGCAGCGGTCAAATATGAAACGTTTAGTTTAGCTTCATATCTCGCACTTGACGTCGAGTCCTGCTGCTAAAATTCGTGCTCAGCCTCAGCAGCTTCTGTGAACATAAAGCCCGCCTACTCTGATTTGATTGGTTTTCTCAAATACTTTGACATTGATGAGCGGTGGCAGACCAATGAGGCTCAGATCAACGCACACACCTCTGCTTCTGACGTGCACTCTATTCGCCGCCACAGCGGATTGAAGAATGTCCGCCAGTTTCAAATGTTTGAAAGGTTAAATCACACATTTTTTAGGGGGGCTGGACAGAATTGGACCCAAAACCGTAATTTTTTTAACGAACATCTCTGTATATTTAAAACCTGCTGTATTGACTTTGTTAACTTTTCTTCTCACAACCATTAGAAGCTTTCACAGAATCAAAGCAGTGGGGTTGTATCTTACAAACAAACACCCTCAAGTGCATCAATAACGTTAAAAAACAGCATTTGTATCATTTGACAGCATTCATGAACAATCAAAGCTCCAGGTACACTCGACTCGGAAAGAAAAGCACAATCTTTGTCAGCTAAATTATAAATAAAAAAAAAAAAAAATAAAAAAAAATACAAACAACATTGAAAATGGAAAAATGCCCATGCACCTTTTTTAATTAAAAGCAAAAAAAACTGTATAAAAATTTTCTTAATCAGTGTTTTTGGCTCACTGTACTTAGTAAACATTCTTAAAACAAGATCAATTTACTTGAGATGTAAAATTATGCAAGATAATTACATCCATTTTACAAATATATATTCTTCATACATGCTTCATAAAAATTGATCAAAAGTGACTGAAATCTTTTTACAACATAATAATTCGAATAATACGATTTCAAATAAATTCTGTTATTTTGAACTTTCTATTCATCAAAGAATCCAGAATTTTTTAAATCTCAGTTTTCACAAAAAATATTAAGCAGCACAACCATTTTCAAAATTGATATTAATAATAAGCGTTTCTTGAGCAGCAAATCGGCATATTCAAATGATTTTTGAAGGATCATGTGACACTGAAGACTTCAGCTTTGCACAGTTCAAAGTTTTATAAAATTTAAATAATATTTCACAATTGTTTCTATATTTCTGATTAACTGAATGTAGCCTTGCTGAATATATCACACTTCTTTCAAAAACATTTTCAAAAACATTTGTGTGCGTGTGCTTGTTTATGTGATTTATGAGGACACAAATTTGTATAACAACATGGGTTGTATAACAACATTTCATATGTCCTCATAATAAAAATAGCTTTAAAAACATACTGTTTTATTAAAAATGTAAAAATGCAGAATGTTTTCTGTGATGGGTAGGTTTAGGGTGCGTGCGTGCGCGCGTGCGCGCGCGCGTAAAATATTGTTAGATTTAAGTTTAAAGTGAAACAATGGGGTATGCAAAAACAATAAACAGACATTTGGAAAAAAATCTTGTAAATGTATGTTTTATGTTTGTTCAGAAAATTTTTACTGGAAAACTAGAAGAAAATGATAAGAAAATGCATTTTCTCTGCCAAAGCAGATCAGTTTGAAGGTAAAACTTCTGGGTAGCAGTGGGTCTGGCTCACACCTCACAGGAGATGAATCATTGCCCAACTACATTCTGAAGCTTAATATGGTCCCAATGGGAGAAAGAAACAGCTTTGCTACAACTTAATTACACTTCTCCCCTGCCGCTTTCACTGCTTTCCGTCTTCCTTCAGCCGCGTATCCCTCCTTCAGCTTCGGCTGCATTCAATCAAAATGAATATCAGGACATTTGTATTCTCCTGCAGGTCAGTGCGATCAAATGCAGAAAGGTGGAAATATTTAAATAATATATTCAAACGCAGCTGATGGGGGTCATCAACTTCTTCCGCATTTGTTCTGTGAGGAGAAAGATTTTTTTTTTTAAATAAACCGGAGAACATCAACTTATCTAAAAGACAAATGTGACCGAAATATTAATTGTGCTGAGGAAAAACGAGCAATTACATCCATTACATAGATTTAAAAACAAGAAAAACAAAAACAGAAAAGATGAAAAGATGGAGAATTAGACGTGCAGTCATTAGGCTAATTGCTGAGTTCATGGAAAAATGCCAGAAAGCACAGCACCTCTTAAGAGGGACAAACAACCGTTTTAACGGATGACGTACATACGGAAATAAGGTTTGCGTTTGATTCGTTTTAAAACTTTGAAGCTAGACAGTCACCAAACATCCAGCTGAAAGCATGCTGGAACATCTAGAACACATTTCTATGAGAAAATGCATTTTAAATAATTGCAACGGTCATAGAAAGCGCTACTGCAGAAAAACTGCATACCACAAGTTGCACAAAGCAGGGAAAAAGTTTATATAATATATAAATAATTAAGTGAAGCGTTTTATACGCTTTCAGCATCTCAGTTGGAGGAGCAGCTAGTTTTGCAGCAAATGCTGCTAAAATTATTATTATTATTATTAACAAGCCAGAATCATTTATTTTGCCTGTAAATATAAAGGATTGTTTTTTTTTTAAAACATAGTACAAAAATGGATTTCAAGTCCAAAAATGTCCTACATTTAAAGTCCAACAATGAATCTCTTTCTGGAAATGAAAGGAAATTTGTATTTTAGTCAAAACGGTTGCGCTTGCTTTTGTTTGTTTGGCGTGTAAAAGCTTCACGGCACTTCATTGAATTTAAAGTTTAATTGCAACTTGTTAGCCTGACAAGTCAGACCCACATCAAGATGTTGGGTCTGGGAACACACCATTGGCATTGCTCAATCCGAGGGGCAGGATAAACGGTTGTCTTTCAAATTCCCTCTGCACGCAATAGGATAGCGCTACAACCAACCAGAGCAATGAAGAAGGTGAAGTGGAGCTAGTTGACAGACTAAACTTTCGCCGTATCCGGTCGGCAAACCTCCGAACACATCTTCCTTTCTTAAGAATGACTTCAGTGCCGTTCTTTGCTCTTTCCTCAAAGAAAAGCTTAACTCCAAGTCTTCCAGAGTCGCAGCCAAAGCCGGTTCGAAAGACCGCCGTTCGCCAGCTTCTTTGTTTCCAAGTAGCACGCGGAAACACCGCAAATCTGCCGCCATTATGTTAAGCCCGCCCACCGACTCTATACACGATGTGATTGGCCTGGCCAGAGTTTGGTTTTTCCAGCTCGCACGCCAACGGAGAGTTGCTAGACGACCCAAATTAGATTTGCTGCCGCTAGGGTGCGTCTATATTTCTAGGCTAGCAACTTGTAGTAAGGACAAGCTGTTTTTTCAAAATGGAAATACTAAAATGTCTTAAGACAAAATATGCAGCTAATGTTAAGTTTTGCTCTGAAGAAACCAGTCAAACACATTAAGGGCCCTATTTTAACGATCTGAGCGTATGGCGCAGGTGCACTTAGGGCGTGTCCAAATCCACTTTTGCTAGTTTCTAGACGAAAAAAACGATCGGCGTGCTAAGCACATTTTCCAAAAGGGTTGTAGCTTTTCTCTTAAAACAAAATATGCAGCTAATGTTAAGTGTTGCTCTGAAGAAAACCGGTCAAACACATTAAGGGCCCTATTTTAACAATCTGAGCGCATGACGCAGGTGCACTTAGGGCGTGTCCAAATCCACTTTTGCTAGTTTCTAGACGAAAAAAACGACTAGTACATTGTCCAAAAGAGTTGTACCTATTATCTTAATGAGTCATGGGTGAGTTTTGGGCGTAACGTGCAATAAACCAACCAGAGTCTCATCTCCCATTCCCTTTAAAAGCCAGTTGCGCTTGCACCATGGCGGATTCGCTATTTACATGGCAGAATACGAGCGGAAAGACTGATTGCTTCTCCAAAGAGGAATCCTTTTATTTTTAATATTTAAGAATGTTTGTGTGCTGCTGAATGTCCCGGTGTGTGTAATAAGCAGAGTGTACGCACATTGTGCACACGCCTATAGGCGCATATTACTAACACGCCCTTTAAATAACGCAAAAAATACTGCGTTTTCTGTTGCCTCAAAATAGCAACGCGCCAACAATGCACCTGAACACACCGCGTTTTCAGATCAGCACGCCCATGGGCACGAGGGCATTTGCTATTTAAACAACTTGGGCGCTGGACATGAAAATGATAACTGCGTCAGGATGAAACGAACAAAAAACACTTGCGCCGCGCCTGGCGTTGAGTTGCGCCAGGTGTGTGATAAGGCCCTAAACCAGACAAGCAATCTGTCAAAGCAAATGAATCTGACAGCAGCTCACATGAAACTCTATACGATACTTAGTTATTGATTATTTTCATGATTTTTTTTATTGATTTTACCAATTAATTGTTGAAGCAGTTAAGCTTGTTTCTCATAAATACTCTCTGCATGGATTTCATTGCAAGTGTCATCAATCTCCTAATAATCTGTTCAACCAGAGTATGACCCTCTCAGGGGGCCTCCAGAGGGGCGGCTCTTGAAATCAGACTCCATTTCAAGGGATACGAATGAATCACACATCTTGCAGTCAGTCCTTCAGTAATTACGGGTTGATCGGCTTAAACGGTAACCTCTGATGAAACGGCCACAGTCCGGACTGCAGACTGAAAATAAATTAAGTTCTTAGAGGCGCGTGTGTGTGTGCGCGAGCGTGTGAGCGAGTGAACGTAGGAATGAATAAACAGCGCAGCTGCCATCTACCCGAGAGGCTTTGGTGATCAAAGTGACACGAGGAAGGCTGTTTTAGATGAGACAGGGGACGTCTCAGGACGCATATACTTGCATACTTATAGGATACACAAAGAGATGCTCACAGAGACACAAAGAAGACACTATTTGGATAGGATTCGTTTTCCTATTGAAAAGGACAATGACATTTGAGTAGTTAAATTGATTGTAAACAAGAGTTTAATATAAAAAACTATACAACATTATAATAAAATATACATATCAAACAGTGTGTATGATTGTATAATGTATGTATGTATATATGTACCTGGGTGTTATATTAGACAGCAACTGAAAATCATATTTCAAATGTTACAAAAATAGCCTTCTCCCACCTCAGAAACATTGCTAAGCTATGGAACATGCTATCTGTCTCTGATGCAGAAAAGTTAGTTCATGCATTCATGACCTCTTGACTAGATTACAGTAATGCACTACTAGCTGGCTGTCCTGCATCCTCAATCAATAACATTTTAGCCAGGATACTTGTCCGTCGGGCAAGTAAAATTGTTTTTCACTTGCCCCTTCAAAAAATCCACTTGTCCCGGTCAAGCAGACAAGCGTTAATGTTGAGCCCTGTGTATGTCTAATGTAATTTACTTCTTATCAGAAATAATCTACTCTAGAGGTATCTTATTCTGGCTGCGTTTACACTTGGCATTAACATGCGATCACGGGGATCATCAGTCAATCAGGACACGGCGAGTTTACATTTGTTCACATCAAGTGGTCGCCATCTGGATAACTGATTGAAAAGGAAAATATTTAAATGTGCCTTTAACACGGAGTGCAAAACAACTTTCGCTTTGTCCTCTATTAATGGCAGTGCCCATAGAGCACGGGATTTTTTGTGATGCATTCATATACAATCAATCTCAAATAGGGTACTTTATCTGCAAGTTAAGTTTCCCAACATTAATCTTATATTATGAAACAAAGAAACATGTTATTCCTATGCATTGCATGATTGAATGCGAGAGCGCAAGCATTTATAGATACTGTACAGAAAACAGCATTACACGGTCCTTAAAGGGTTAACAGTTAGTCCACCCAAAAATTAATTCTGTCATTATTACTCTCCCTCATGTCATTCCAAACCTGCAAGACCTTTGTTCATCTTCGGAACACGACTTAAGATATTTTTTCTTTTTCTTACGGGTTGGGGTCGACATGAGGGGGAGTAATTAATAACAGGATTTTCAGTTTTGGGTGAACTAACCCTTTAAGGGGGGCGTTTCCCCCACTCTATATTGCAGAGAGAAATGGGAGATTATTTATAATAAACATGTTGAAACAATAAAAATATGTAAATTAAGATAATGTTTCCCAATTAAAGTGAAAGATGATAGCGCATAAGAAAGATAACGCAGCCTCTGTTGTTATTGATTCTTTGCGGACGTCTACCGGAATTTAAGTTTGGGCCACAAAAGCGCGCATGCGCAGTAATGTTTGTTTATGTTGTTGCCGTTAAAACCGTCTATATATGATTGGCTTCATCACTCTGTCGCCTCTCCACCAATCAGCTGGTGTGTGGTGGGCATTCTGCCGCAATATGGGTGCCGTCGCTTCATCCAGGTGTGCTGCACATTGGTGGTGGATGAGGAGATTCCCCCCTTCTATGTAAGCGCTTTGAGTGCCTAGAAAAGCGCTATATAAATGTAACAATATTATTATTATTATTATTATTATATCAGTGCACATGATTGTCTCGGCTTAACTAGGGTGACCATATTATCATTACCGAAAACCAGGACACTCGGCCCGCCCAATGAGATACTCAAATAATACTCGAAGTTTACTCAAAGATTCCTTATTAATTTCAATACATTTAAATGATGCCCCTCTGTATGGATAGAATATTGTTACATTAGGGCCAGGACAGGACTTGAAAACAGGACATGTCCTGGGAAAACAGGACGTTTGGTTACCCTAGGCTTAACGCTTTGAACAGCAGCTATGCTAATTATTTTCCTGTTCTGTTTCATCTCGGGACGCCCATCCCGAGGTAACTAGAGAGTCCGTCAGCTCCAGTCTGGATCCAGCCCCTCATAAAGACTGCAGATGACCAACACCTGTGAAGAGACGACTCTACTCCAGCAAGGACTTCAGATGTCGCAGCTCTGCATCAACACGCACCCATGCTCATCTCTATGTACCCTTTTCATTAACAACATGTATTCTTATTTCACTTATTTCTCTGCCTTAATTTAATTATTATATTGATTAATAATACATTGTTAGCTAATCGGTGTGCTCTGTATATGTGCATTTCTGAAATACAACAATGGACAAATCACATTAAATTGTAATGTAGACCCATGCATTTTCTGTAAATCTGCTTTGAAACGATATATATATATATATAGTATATATATATATATATATATATATATATATATATATATATATATATATATATATATATATATATATATATATATATATATATATATATATATATATATATATATATATATATATATATATTCACAGAAAATGCATGCGTCTATATTACAATTTAAAGTGATTTG
The DNA here is from genome assembly GCA_033150135.1 of Gobio occitaniae. Lineage (NCBI taxonomy): Eukaryota > Metazoa > Chordata > Actinopteri > Cypriniformes > Gobionidae > Gobio > Gobio occitaniae. The sequence continues at coordinate 499,035 of JARQWZ010000569.1, read as the reverse complement.
TCCATTGTTGTATTTCAGAAATGCACATGTATTTATATATATATTGTAGGGAGGGATTTCCCCCCTTCTGGTCTATGTATCCCTGCCTCTGCCTCAGTTTTTTTTTTTTATAAAACATTGCCAAGTAAAAAGCTGCAACATGACAATACAAACAACAGTAAAATCAGAAATGGACTTTAACTGTTAGCGCTCCCGTTTAGAGACAGTCTGGGATTCGTGATCCTGGTTCACAAGCATCAATCCATGCAGAGCTTTTCAGAAAGTCAGCACGCACCATTAATCTATTTCAGAGTGACTGAATGAGATTAATACGTTTCTGCTCACTCTATTGTGACCTAATGAAGACATTATATATAATAAACTGACGCATAAATGTGTTATGAGACAGATTGCAGAAGTTCACCGACACCGTAGGTGGGAATTATCAAACACTATTGACTGTTGGATCAGGAGAGAATCTTGTTTCTGAGAGTCATCAAGAAATGATGGTTCTATTGTGTTTAAAGAAATATGAGGTAAACGTGTAAATACATATTTCTCCAAATGTGCGCACTTTTGAACTAAAAGTTTGTAGCCTATGTTGTGTAGGCAAGCATAAATGGAAGCAAACGCGATTGAGTATGTACAGGTTTAGGTCTCATTAGTCTATTAAAAATGTCAATAACTACTGATTGATTTTGCATTCCAATCAGAAATGAAGAATTATTAGTGTCATTGTAAATAGTTGTAAAAAATCAAAGCTATCTAATACTTCAAAGCTCAAGGTTAAATCTAAATATTTATTGTAAAAATGTTTCTGTAACAGCTGCCAATATATATATATATATATATATATATATATATATATATATATATATATATATATATATATATATATATATATATATATATATATATATATATATATATATATATATATATATATATATATATATATATATATATATATGGTTTGTGATTTATTTTCAAAGGGGAAAAAACTATTTTCGAAACATACCCCCTCTGTTTGTTTCACACATCGCGCCCTGTATATATACACACATACTGCTGATTTATTATTATTATTAAAGGTTAAAAAGAGCCATTCTGAGCAGTCCATGATCGGACTCACCTTAATGATATCATATTCTTTTAATGACGGATGGGACGCCAGCAGTATATGAACCACCAATTGTTATTTTACCCAGAAAGTTGGCAAAAAGGTCCATATCCATAATAAAAGGTGCACCAGTCCAGGAAGCACAACAATTTTGCTTTAGTTGCACTTTTCAAGGTCAAAATAAATGAGGAGAAACACTGTGAGAAAAAAATATATAGTGCAATGCCAGATATTTATATCCGGACAAGATTTCTCTGAGGGCCCCAGAAAAACTGTAGGTCATTTGCTTCATACATTTTTTTCTGAGGTAGAAACACACGAACATGTTCAATGCAGATGGGAATTTAATCACAAAGTACATTCTATATAAACCTATACACATACCATCATTAAAAACGATCAACAATTGTACAAATCCAGAGCTTAAATTTCAGGTTTTAGACAGAACAATAATCTTGACAGGAAGAAAGAGCTGATGCTTGCAGATCTCCATCTAAACAATACTGTTTTATTTATTTTCTGACTGATCGCCCTGCTCTTATTTTTCCCTTTATCCAGGCAACTCACAAACAAGTGCAACCATGCGTGTCTAAATCTTTAAAAAAAAAAAAAGTGGATCTTTAATCCTGTGAATCAATGGCAGCTCAACAATAGCAGGAGATTTCTACCTGCACGTCGTTTTATAAGGGGACGTGGAAAGCACCCCGGCAGAGATAAGAGACGACTTATAATAAAACTAACAACGAGATTCTGCTTTTAAATCACAGCTTTGCTTTTATCTGGAAAAGAAAAGTGGAACACAACAAAGTGCACTTTCCTTCGGGCAAATCCTGTGCCAGGTATGAATCATCTTCCCATTTTGAGAGGAAAAAGGAGACAAGTGGCATGGAAGGGGAGACCGAGCCAAGAAACACTGGATAAAATGGCGATGACTACGCCTGATATTTGATTTAAATGCAAATATTTGAGATAACTGTGATTATTGTGCACTTGCCATATTTTTTTGTTTTACATGAATATGGAAATGTCATAAAAAGCACTTCAAATAAATGAACAAAGTACAAATGTCTCTGAAGCTCTTTGGGGTGCATGTGCACCATCTACGGCTGTTTACTCTCAAAAAAGTATAAACAATCTGTTAAATATCACATTGAATGTAAAGCGTTTTCACTGTCATCTTATTTTAATATTTGTGTGTATGGCAAATAGTGTTGGCTAGTCCAGTAGGGATCGCTGTAAAATGACGAGTGAAAGTCAAGAATTTAGGACAGAAATATTACTATTTTGTAACTATGATGTAAAAGTAAAATATTACTTAAAAACAAATAAAAAAAATTGCATAAATAATTATTTTATGCAATATTTTAAATTAAACTATTGCATACAATTAATTAAAATACAGCATAAAACCAAACAAAAAGCAAAGCAAGACCAAACCAAACAAAGCAAAGCTAAACCAAAGCTAAACCAAAACAAAACAAAACACAAAAACAAAACCAAACAAAGCAAAGCTAAACCAAAGCTAAACCAAAACAAAACACAAAAACAAAACCAAACAAAGCAAAGCTAAACCAAAGCTAAACCAAAACAAAACACAAAAACAAAAACAAACCAAAACACAAAAACAAAACAAAGCAAAGCTAAACCAAAACAATCCAAAACCAAAACCGGCTTCATGGTATAGGCCTCCGATCAAAAACTAAACCAAACCAGATCAAACCCAACAAAGCAAAACAAAACAAGACCAAACAAAGCAAACCAAAGCTAAACCAAAACAAACAAAACCAATCAAACTAAATCAAAACAAACCAGATAAAACCAAACCAAATCAAACCAAACAAAGCAAAACCAAACCAGGGGCCTATACCATGAAGCCGGTTTAGCTGGCTAGCCAGATATGTTTAAACTTAGTTTGTGCCAATCCTGGGTTTTAGGTACCATTAAAGTGGTTTGGCTTCTAGCAGTGTTCATCTCCATAGTAACTTGCGCTCCATGGCTAACCTGCTCCAGGGCAGGTTATGTTCTGGATAAGAGATCTCAAACTGAAATTGGACCAATCAGCTGTGAGCAAAGTGACACACCTCTGATGCAATGAAGTCACTCCCCCTGTTTCTACTCCAAATTAAAGGTCACTACATAGCAAATGGTTTTTAAAGACTAAAGTGTCTGGCTTTTAACAATGCTTATTTATTATAATAATAATTTTGAATGACTTAGATATCATTTATGTAATTATTATACCCTTAATCAATTACACATTTATAATTTTAGTTAATCAATCATTAATAGGCACATAGTTAAAATTAATATAAATATATATACTATATAAAGGTCATACAAATAAGCCTTAAAATCAATAAATAAAGCTATAAAAATTACTACATGTGAGTTTAAATGTTCAATTATCTTTATCAACTAAACTAACTTCATAACTTTTACTTGCACTGACTAAGTAAGATTTTTCTTGAAGTTGTCCACTTTCATTGACAGCTCTTTTCTTCTTCCTGTGTAAAATTGTTTACATTCTTAATATTTTCAATCTTGTAATATTCTGCAGAAGAGAGAAATCAATTTCGCTGTTTCTCTCGCGAGAAGTGAATCTCAGTTTCACTGATCCACAGCCTGTGATTGGCTGTTCACTGCTGATGTCACAGCTAAACTCCTAAACTCAGGATCAAAGCCTGAGTTGACAGAGAAAGCTGATGATCAGCATCATGGGACCAACAAAGCCTGAATAGATTGGTTTGGTTTTGTCAACTCCAAACTTATCCTGTAACCCTGAGTTTGTTAAACTACTATCATGGTACAGGCCCCAGATCAAACCAAACCAAACAAGGCAAGGCAAAACCAAACGAGACTAAATCAAACAAAGCAAAGCAAACCAAAACTCAAAAACAAACAAAACAAAACCAATCAAACTAAATCAAAACAAACCAGATCAAAAACTAAACCAAACCAGATCAAACCAAACCAAAAGAGTAAAACTTCAAATGGATTAATGTGAATAGAAAGTGAACTAAAGCAGAAATATTTTACACATTGGTAAATATGTTAACATTGTTACTGTTTATTATTATTATTATTATTATTATTATTATTAATATTATGTTGTTGTTGTTGAACACTTCCTAATATTTGTTCAAAAATAAAATTATATATTTTGTTGTATGACTCCATGTTCAAAGTGATTAAATTACTTCTTCATAAAGTGTATTAAGTGACATGAACAAAACGTAATTAAATAAATAAATAAAAACAGCTTTCCTGTAGCTCAAACAATAGAGTGTGGCGCTAGCAACGCCATGGTCACGGGAAAGCATTCCCAGGGAAAGCAAAAACTGACAAAATGTAAAATGTGTGCCCTGAATGCAATGCAAGTCGCTTTGGATAAAAGCGTCTGCCAAATGCATAAATGTAAATAAAAGCTATTTGAATGACAATTCAGCACCAGGCAAAATGTCATGGTCGTGACGGACATAGTGGCGGTGACTCACCTGTGTCTTTCCCAGAAGCTTATATGCCAGTTGAACTTTGGTGTAGTGAGAAACCTCAAAGTGCTTGCAGGTTTTGGAAAGCGCCACATCTAGCTGCTCCTGCATGGACGAGCATGAAATCAGCAAGATCAGCATAGGGAGTTCAGTGGCTTAATAAGAGTGCATATGAAAAGCAGAAATAGGCAAAAGAACTTGAAATCCTCATATGAGGGTGCTAAAACGTACAATTACCACAAATGAATGAGGGCTGTAATAATCTGTGGTTTAAATCACTGATGATACTGAACGCACAACTTCATTTTTAACTCAAAAGATAAGCGTTCTCGCTCTTAATGAGTTGGGAACTTGCGCTGCTACAGAAATAGAAAAGTGGCATGAATCATTGTAATTTTGGTGGCACAGGCGCCGTGCTATTCGCTAATGCGCGTGATGAGACAGCATAATGAGATAAAAAGACGGGGAGGAAGGGGAAAGAAAGAGTGAGATACAGATATTAAGAAAGAAACATGAAAGAAGAGGGGAAAAAAGAGAGCAAGTCAATGAGTAAAGGAGTTGTATGCGAGGCTGGGTGCCATCCAATTACTTTTGACACGCGGAAATCTCTGCATAACAGAAGATGCCACAAACAGCACTGCTGGGGAAATGGTGTGTGTGTGTGTGTGTGGTGGTATGGGCTTCAACGCAGCTTCCAAGTCCTGAAAGCCAGCAATTTATTTAATAAAACACAGTCCATCTGCCTTGGGGCCTGAGAGACTAAATGCTGGCAGACTGACACCCTGGGCGCCACTGTTAGACGTACAAACGCATGGTCAAGTGTTCCTTCCGATCTGTTTAATTCATATAATGTTGAGGCACTAGATCAGGGCAACTGCTGTTGTTAAATCTGTCAAGGGTGCGCGAGTGTTTCTGAAGGGAATAGGGTGATTTGAGATTGAATGTCTGATTCAATGAAGAAAAAGGTCACCATTCTGGATTCTCAGTTTGTTCTTTTGTCCAAAATCTATTTTATTTCTAAAAGTCACATACCTCGATTTGCTCCAGAGTGTCTTGCAGTTTGGAATTCAACTCGCTGAGGGAGGGGAAAAAAAGACAAGGAAGACAACAGAAAGAGTTAACCAAAAAAAATAACAATGTTGGTTCATTGTAAAGCACAGACAACCATTGTACTTTGTTTGCGGAGCAACACAACAAATCACAAAAAAACATTATAGCAACATGTTGGAGGAAAAGGCAGTTAGCTTTCTCCGAGAAATGGGCCGTCAGAGCGAGAGAGCACTAAACAACACAAAACCGGAATCATACACCGTGACATTTCTGTGGGAAAAAGGCACTGACATTTGAAAAGCAAGGATGTATTTTTACCGAACATGGCTTCTTGTTTATTATGTGCAGATGGAACAAGACAGATGTGTGTTGTTAGTGTCGAGAGGGATGTGCTAAACTAGTCAGTGGGTTGTCTGGACGCGGAAGGGGGAAAAAAAGACTGGCCGGTCTAACGAAAGCCGTGAATAATAAAGCAGATTTAAGGTCATGTCAGCCACACACCAATCATTGTACATTTAATGAATGTACGAATATATCCACACAAAACAAATGTCCACCAATATGTTTGAAAGAAATGCATAGTAGGTTTTCTAGGACCAATCAACGTAAATAATTACGTAATAATAATAAAATAATTGTTTCAGACATTATTATTATTCCCAAGTGCTCATTTGATAAAAAAAATAGTGTTTAAGGATTAGAGGGTTAGTTGAAATGCTAATTCTGTCATCATTTATTCACCTTCATATCTTTCCAAACCCATAAGACTTTCATTCATCGTTGGAACTCAAGTGAAGATATTTTTGATGAAATCAAAATTGACAAAAAGGTCTTTGGCGCTTCAAAAAGTTCATGAAGAGATCGTAAAACTAATCCATATGAATTGAGCGGTTTAGTCCAAATTTTCTGATGAGCCACGATCACTTTATATGAAAAATGTTATTTCACATATAAACATTCATCAGCTCACACATCAGTTGTGGTGAACGGAAGCTCAAGCATGTTCGCTTGATGTGCAAGAACCAACGAGGTTCATTCTCGTGTTACGCATCACGTTTGAGCTTCAGCAAGAACCAATGAGGTTCATTCTCGTGTTACGCATCACGTTTGAGCTTCAGCAAGAACCAATGAGGTTCATTCTCGTGTTACGCTGCACGTTTGAGCTTCAGCAAGAACCAATGAGGTTCATTCTTGTGTTACGCATCACGTTTGAGCTTCAGCAAGAACCAATGAGGTTCATTCTTGTGTTACGCATGACGTTTGAGCTTCAGCAAGAACCAATGAGGTTCATTCTCGTGTTACACATCACGTTTGAGCTTCAGCAAGAACCAATGAGGTTCATTCTCGTGTTACGCATCACGTTTGAGCTTCCGCAAGAACCAATGAGGTTAATTCTCGTGTTACGCATCACGTTTGAGCTTCAGCAAGAACCAATGAGGTTCATTCTCGTGTTACGCATCATGTTTGAGCTTCAGCAAGAACCAATGAGGTTCATTCTCGTGTTACGCATCACGTTTGAGCTTCAGCAAGAACCAATGAGGTTCATTCTTGTGTTACACAGTACCTTTGAGCTTCAGCAAGAACCAATGAGGTTAATTCTTGTGTTACACATCACCTTTGAGCTTCTGAAAGAACCAATGAGGTTCATTCTAGTGTTACGGAGCACGTTTGAGCTTCAGCAAGAACCAATGAGGTTCATTCTCGAGTTACGCATCACGTTTGAGCTTCAGCAAGAACCAATGAGGTTCATTCTAGTGTTACACATCACCTTTGAGCTTCTGCAAGAACCAATGAGGTTCATTCTTGTGTTACACATCACCTTTGAGCTTCTGCAAGAACCAATGAGGTTCATTCTAGTGTTACGGAGCACGTTTGAGCTTCTGCAAGAACCAATGAGGTTCATTCTAGTGTTACGCAGCACGTTTGAGCTTCTGCAAGAACCAATGAGGTTCATTCTCGTGTTACGCACAGGGGCGCGGGAAGTGGGGGTGCTGAGGGTGCTGCAGCACCCCCTGGTTTCAAAGGATTGCAATGCACATTTTTGTTCATTTACATTTATTCATTTTTAGGATTTAATCATTTATTTGTAATAAACATTTTAAGTGGCCCATTCAAAAGTATTATTTATATGTTGAATTATGTTTTTAAAACATAGCCTACATGAGGTCATATTGTGACCGTTGCGGTGTGTGCGTATAGAAAGAGCGGTAATATTTCCTCCAGTGGAGATCAAGCGCCTTTCTGGAGATTCCGTTGATTTCTGAAGCTCATTCCGCTCAGCACCGCGCGCTCAACCCAGAACTCCCTTTGTGACATTCTTGATCAAATATAGGCCTATCTGAAATAGGGCTGCCCCAGACTAAGGTTTTTTTTTTCTTTTTTTTTTTCTTTTTTCTCTAGTAGTTGTTCATTTAAGCCGTTGTTCACGCAGCGCGCCGCCTCCATGTCATTGTCTGTTATAGGCTATTTGCTTATTATTTATTAAATCCGGGCAATTTGGTTGATCAAATATTTATTAAAATTAAGATACAATGTATACAAAACGAAATTCAATGTAAGGCTTTCAACAAAACAAAACTTATTGCAGTATTATTTAACTTATTGAAGACCCCCGTCTTCTGATAAAGGCTATTATGCATCTTATGTGTCCTGTTCACTTTTCAACGTAGCCTACATTTAATAAAAAAAATAACATTATAATATTTAAACTGAAACTAAATACGTGTTTTAATGGCTACAAGCAGTGTTGGGTGTAACTAACTAAGTAATTAGTTACTGTAATTTTCCCTTGAAAAAGTAAAGAAAAGGGATTACTCTTATTTTTTCTGTAATTTAATTACAGTTAGGCTACTTCTGATAATTGAACTAAATACTAAATACAATTATATATAATAAAATAATGTAATTGACATCAACATTTAAAGTCTAACTTTAAAATGCATGTTTTATGTATCCTTCTAACATTTGTAATACTTTGGTCAGAATAATTGATGTAGTTTTATATTATTTATTTTAATGAATTAAAAGAACCGTTTCAAGTCTATCCTTGAATCGCTTAACTAGTCGAGGTTGATATAGATTTGGGAAGTAGCCTAATTAGTAATAAGTAATTAAATACATTTTGGAGAGAGTAATTTGTAGCTACAGTAGGCTAATCAAATTACACTATTGAAGATGTAATTAGTAACTAGTAATTCATAACTTTTTTAGAGTAACTTACCCAACACTGGCTACAAGTAGGCCTATAGTAGGCTACAGAGAAATGTCATATCGGAGCGGGATTTGAGCGCACGTCATTTTACCGGTGAGCGGTTGCTTACATGCTTACATGCTCTGGTAAGGTAGGCCCCTGAGTTAGCTACTTAGAGTTAAGTTACTAAAGTGTTACTAAATCTGTAGTAGATTTTTTTTCATTCAAGCAAGTATTTCAGATTTGCTCTTATTGCTCACAGAAGGTGACCTGAAATCTGACAGTAACTGATGAAGAAAGCGGATTTGTTACACAAGTGCTTTAAAGGAGATGAGGCAGCAGTATTTCTAAATTTATCCCATTTAAAAGCACCGGCAGTAAAAATACTAAAGCTAAAAACAAAAAAAATCAGACCCATCTGATCCCATTAGTGTCTATAAGAGGCAGTGCTGAAAAGCAATGCCAGCTGAGACTTGATACCAGCAGCAACTTTGCCGGTGGCCACACATAATCATGATCTGACAATTAAGAACAACTGCATTTCATTTCACAAGCTAACTTAGCTTGACATGAGGGATTGCCTGGGCCCTGTAGGCCAGTGTTGTTGAAAGATTAGACAGAATGCATAAAACTTTAATTAAACTACTTCTTCCTTTTCCTCTTTTTTCTTCTCTTTGAAGGCACCAAATGCAAAAAGAGGTGCTCCAGCAAATAGTTCCAATAAACTCTCTCATTTTGCCATAATGCATGATTCTTGGCATGAAGAACACCGTGCAACAGTAGGAGGTTACTTAACATGCAACGTTGTTTTTGTGTCAGCCCAAAAAAACAGCAGGAGAGAATGTGACCTTTTCATGCAGCTTTTTCCTTCAGACAAATACTTTTAAGTGCTAGTGACGAGTTCTTGCAAAGGATGATGGGAGGAGGCAAAAGTTCTTCGGTGTGCCTCGATCCATCACAGTGGGCTCTGACTCAACGTGGGTCCTCCTTTTCCTTCAGGGCCCTCGGAGGAAACCCAGCATCATGTCGAGCTGATCAATTACTTCCAACTCGCAGTTCGTCACCACCTCTCCTCGCCGTTTCCTTCAGTGAGGCCACACGAAATCACATTTTAATGAGCTTTCGCGACAGGATCCATCGCACAATAAAAACATTTCCATTCAAACAGTCTCATATCATCATCATGCCATTAGGCAAGAAAGAGCAGAGAGGAAAAAAAAACACGTCACTTTTTTTCCATTTCGGATTCCATAAATCCTGTGCTAATAGCATTGGGGCAATGGTGTTAGATGTGATTAAATTAAAGGATGTTGCTGGATTTGTGGGCAGTGTTTGTAAAAGTTGAGTGTGCTGGGCTGTAAAACCACACCACTGGGCACTTTTTTGGCTTACGCCTTCTTTGCAATTAAATCCGATTTCTTTCACCTGAGTGAGCAGACAACTGAAGTATCCATTACTGGCAGAATAAGAGCAGATATATAGTCCGTAACCAGCTGCAGGAAAAGGAAGCAATTATTTGAAAGTCTCAAAGACATCCTCAAAATCCAAAACAGGTTTAACGGTTTGCACACCGGAGAAGATTTGGAGGTGAAGCAACGTGTGAATCACAATTTCTTTATGTTGCAACAGCACATAGTTCATGCCAAGAAAGCAACTGACAGACATCATCTTTGATTTTAAAGGTGTCATATCACGGGAAACCAAATTTCCTTTGATCTTTCGAGATGAGAGTTTGACATAGCAGGAAAACATACTGAAACTATCAGAACCTAAAACTCTCCATCCAAAAAGAGCGACTCGTTCTGAACTTCTGCAACTGTCTAGCGTTAGACAGATGAATGCAATATATGACTGTCGACTTGAAACATCAATTCACCCTTCGCCGGGAGTTTGATTGACAGGCGATCTGACCAATCGTAATCCGCCATCTGCCGAATCCGCCATTTTTGTCCGACAAAGCAGTCCAAAGAGTTCGTAGATTAACCCCTAGGAGTCTGAGCTGTTTTGGGGCCCTTTAGATGTTTTAACATGCTCTGACATTTGTGCATTTTTCAGTTGCTTATAAACATATTAATGGCAAAAGTGTAATTACACTGTATTCAGCACAAAATGGGCTACCATAATATGTAAGCAACATGTATGTATATGCTTGTATTTTTAAGAGAATAATGTTTATGCATAATTAAAAAAATAAAATAAAAATTAAGGCTTCAAAACACAATAGATATATGTTTAAAAGACCTTTGATTATTGGGTGTTTTTGCATCAAATTGATGTGAGAATCATTGAGCCTACTCATTCACATAAAACAATATATTCATTTACATTTTGTAAAACACTTTTTCTTTACTCAGGCCTTATGTGAGTAGGCATGAATCGACTCATTAATAAAATGTGATCACTCCTGAGAAACAGAGACCTGCATAATAATGAGCTGCATAATAAATGAGCTTTAGGTTGGCCTACTAGATTTTAGGTTTACTAGATAAGTACAGTAACAGTAAAATAAATAAATAAATAAATAAATAAAAATAAAATTCTGGGGGAAAAATCTAAATGTTTATTACTTAAAGTTTTTACTTAAAGCAAGCTAAATTATCTGCCAAAAAAAAACAAGCTTTCAATCAGAAATGTTTTTGAAAGAAGAGCTAAAAAAATATCATCAAATATAATTTCGAGCTTCAGTCAGAAACACGTGAAATGCATGAGCCAGCGCTAAGGCTATTGTCTGCTATATTGGTATCAAATATACTAATATATTTATTATACCAGTCTGTTACATTATATCAAATATATTAAAAACATTTATTAAAATGAAGATACAATTTATACAAAACGAAATTCAGTTTAAAGAAAGCAATTAACTTTCTAAAAAACAAACAAAAAAACAACAGCATAGGGTATAATATTTAAACATCAATATGAAGCAAAATTCGTTTTAAAAACATTGATTAAAATGAAGATACAATTTATACAAAACGAAATTCACTGTAAAAAAGGCAATTAATACTCATCATTTCCATCTTAAGTTCATTTATGAGACGCGTGCAATGCAGCGCTAATATTGTCTGTTATATTGACTTCTTATAAAATAAGAAGCAACTATATTAAAAACATTGATTAAAATTAAAGGGGCTATATGAAACTTTTTCCCCAAAATAAACGTAACAATAGCCTTTTTATTTTACCATTTATGACTCAAACATATCCTGATGAGCATACTGACACCTTGTCCGCTCACAGTGGGTGCACCTATAAGCCTGTATCCTATTTTTCCTAATTTCTGGCGGGTAGGTTTTTCCCGCGCTGTCTGCGGATGTGACGTCACCACCGCTGCGAGAGCGAGCAGAAAATAAGAGCAGTTCTCTTTTTTGCGAGTTTAAATTTCAGAAAAACGCATATAGCCCCTTTAAGATACAATTTATACAAAACGAAAACCACATAATGCCACATAAATCTTGTATAAACAGTCTTGCCATGTTGCATCAGGATTTATATTTAAAGGTCCCATGGCATTAAATTTTCATTTTATGAGGTTTTTCAACATTAATATGAGTTCCCCTAGCCTGAATATTGTCCCCAAGTGGATAGAAATGTTGATCGGTGTAAAACCGAGTTCTGGCTGTCTTTCTCTGCCTTTGAGAAAATTACAAAAGACGAGCCAATCCTGAAGTCTCCTGGTTTGACGTCCAAGCAGGAACGGTTACCTCCCTTTCCTCCACCCAGAGAATCTGGCACACCCATGCAAACGCTCGAGAGATCATTGCTTGTGAACGAGTGAACGCTGGCAGTTTCTCAGTGTTTGGATGTACAAATGAAAACAGAAGTCTTTTTTCAGTTCCTTCTGATCTGTGATCAGTGATTTCTGATGTGTAGCTAATTATTTATTATTCGTGCACACGCAGCGGCTTCTCTCTCTCCCGACAGAACGGTGTTTTCTATCTTGTGAGTCAAGTGTTTTTGTACGTCCTCGTCGCGTCTATCGGTTCTAAAATGTGCATACAGTCGTGAGTTTCTGCTCAACATCGACAGAGTCAGATCTTTAGAGATAAACCTCACACACGCCGAAGCTCGGGCTGCACTGGCCGGTGGCCTTCAACATCCCCGACCCCCAGTACTGCATCTGGCCCACAGCGGAGGCACCAAACGCGGCGCGAGATTAAGCAGAAGGGGGTAAGCGTGAGCATATCCTGGCTAGCCAGCCTAGCCCCACAATAAACTGGATTACATTCGATTACTGCTGTTGTGTCTTTGTTTGCGCTGTGTACTCAACGCGCGTCACTGACGCTTTTATTTTATTTTAAAAATAATGCTATTATCAACACTTACTCATAACTCGTTCATCTCGACAGCTGTAATGGTACTTTGCATGTGTTACAAAGTTGGTAATAATGATGCAGACGGACTTGGCGTGACTGGGACTCGTGTTTATTCAGAACTCTCAGATACAAACACAATAAACTCGCGCTGACTGACAGCGCTCTCATAACTCAGTAGTTACTATAAATAACTTTGTTAGCAATCGCTGAGCTCAGTCTCTGGTACATTAGTGATGTCCGGTTCGCGAACGATCTTTCTTTTGAACCAGTTCTTTTTAGTGAACCGAATCAGTTCACCAAAACTGAATCGTTCTAAACGTTTCGCATCTCCAGTCAGCGCTGATCCATAATTTACTAAAGTTACTAACTTTCTGACATGAGTGACAGCCCCTCCGACTAGAAATAGACTAATAACCTGAAGTATATGCTGTAACTAAAACAGTTCAGACATGCTGAGAACTGATGTGAAGTGAACTCAGGTCCATCCGTCTCTCTGGCAGCAGCTCGTGCCTGCTCCTGCCTCGTAGACCTCGTTAAACCACGCCCCCTCCGCTCATTTAAAATGCAAAGATGTCAGCCAATCACAACAGTGGGCGTTTTTACTGAAGTCTCACAGCAGACACGCCTCTTGAAGCAGGGCATTCAGCCACAGGGCAAACAGCAGTATAGAAAAAATGCCTTTTATTTCTAAATTATGACATTTTATGATGTAAAAGTCATACTAACAATATAAGTACACCTCAGGAAACATTAAAAAATGCCATGCAATGGGACCTTTAAACAGTCTTTTTGCATTTCAAATTCACAGATGCTAAATGAATAAACTTACCACAATGAGCTCTGAATCAGCTTTCCGTGAGGAGAATTATTCCAGGATTATTACTTAAAGCGATGTATCTGACCCATAGCTTCACTAGTTGTGTTTGTATGAGTTGATGTGTGTGTGGGCGTCAACGCATGGATTGCCTGTATTTGAATCTGAATGAGCGTGCGGTCCGTGGGTGTGGCCGCATTAGCGAATAATGAGTCAGTAATGAGTTGACTGATATCTCCCACTTTTCACACAGATTACATAAACACAGAATATTTGTTTTATTTTTGATTTACATGATTTAAAACCTGACTTTTCAACGTTTCTTTAGACATATGTCTCATGTTTGTGTGTCAAGGTTTCACTAAGCTACAGGTCATTTTCTGAAGAGAATCAGATTAGACATCATTGAGAGAGGCTGAAGATCGCGAATCATGTTTGTTTCTCTTATTTATTTAATTAATTAAATACGTTTTTGTGGCATTTAAGTCTAAGTATTGGGTAGGATTAAGGGATGTAGAATAAGGTCATGCAGAATACTAAATACTAATAAACAGCCAGTATCCTAGTAATATGCATGCTAATAAGCAGCTAGTTAATAGCGAGAATTGAACCATAAAATAAAGTGTTACCAATACTATTATTCCCAAACACCAGAAGAACTAATGATAAGGGTTGTTTCTGGTTGTGTAAAAGACATGCCAAATCATTTCAGTCCGATCTATACCGAAAAAATGTGAAGCAGGATTTGCAAAAAGGTTATTAAATGATAAATATAAACTAAATTGAATACCACAGGAAACCTGGTTCCAATGTGAATTGTTTCTAAGACTCTGAGAAAGTATTGGTGGCAAACAATTGTTGGGGTCTGATGTAATTGTAATGTAATATTTTAAATTTGTATTTATTCCTTTGAATTTTCAGCATCATTACTCCAGTCTTCAGTGTCACATTGTCCTTCAGAAATCATTCTAATATGCTGATTTGGTGCTCAAAACAATTATTATTTTCAATGCTGAAAACAGTTATGCTGCTTAAAGGGTTAGTTCACCCAAAAATGAAAATTCTGTCATTAATTACTCACCCTCATGTCGTTCGACACCCGTAAGACCTCCGTTCATATTCGGAACACAAATGAAGATATTTGAGTTGAAAGCTGATGGCTGAGAAAGGCTTCAGATAGGCCTCCATTGGCATTCAGTACATTTACACTCCCAAGACCCATAAAAGGCACTTAAAACGTCGTTACAAAGTCCATCTCACCACAGTGACTCTACAATAATTTTACGATGCGACGACAATAGTTTTTGTGCGAAAAAAAAAATCAAAATAACACCTTTATCCAACTTGTTCTTGTCTTCCGTGTGTGCCTCCACGACGCATGCGCGAGAATATGACGTAGCGCCGGGGTTCAGGAATCCATGAAATGCACACTTTAACCCCATTTTGAGAACTACGCCGAGACCTAAAGCACGATCAATGTAGAATTCAACCGCTTAGACACGCGCGTCTTCCTCTGCTTGTAAACAAATCGCTTCTGGGTCATGTGTCCGAACGCCGGATCTGCGTCATATTCTCGCGCATGCGTCGTGGAGGCACACACGGAAGACAAGAACAAGTTGGATAAAGGTGTTATTTTGATTTTTTTTTGCGCACAAAAACTATTGTCGTCGCATCGTAAAATTATTCACTGAGTCACTGTGGTGAGACGGACTTTGTAACGACGTTTTAAGTGCCTTTTATGGGTCTTGGGAGTGTAAATGTACTGAATGCCAATGGAGGCCTATCTGAAGCCTTTCTCAGCCATCAGCTTTCAACAAAAATATCTTCTTTTGTGTTCCGAAGATGAACGGAGGTCTGACGGGTGTCGAACGACATGAGGGTGAGTAATTAATGACAGAATTTTCATTTTTGGGTGAACTAACCCTTTAATATTTTTTGTGTAAAACTTGATATTTTTTTCTCGATATATTTTGATCAATAGAAAATTAATATTTAGCATTTGTTTGAAATAGACATTATTTGTAACAATGTAAAAGTCTTTACGGTCACTTTTGATAAATGTAATGCCCCCTTGCAGAATAAAAGTATTCTTACCCCAAAGTGCACTTAAAAAAAAAAAAAAACTAAATAAATAAATTATTCAACTCTCAAAATTCAGCTGAGAGTGGTACATATGAATGGTTTCAAAACGTCCTCACAAAAACCTGCTTTGAATGTTTGAAGGTCGGTTAGCAGGCACTTTGACAACCACAACAGCAGAAATCCAGTCTCCCCACGGACAATATGAGTCATATTGCATTTGCTTGTGTTCATAAATCTGTGGGTATGCTTATTTTTGCTATACCCTGTCAATTCTCATTCTCTGTAAAAACGTTTGCATTCAAAAAGGAACAGGGAGATCTGAAATCTGAGTATATCTTGGAATTTCAAATCTCTAAGGCTAGAAATAAAGATAAGGATTTACTTTAGAAGTAAAGAAATAACCAAGTGACATTTCACTCCATTATATTGACCACAGGTGTTCATAGACTCCCAGAACAGACACGGGGTACGTCTCTTCTAAAACTCCTGTGCACTGATTCAGGCAGCATTACCCCACAGAGACAGACATCGATATCTGCCCACAGAAATGCCCCATAGCTCAGAATCTCAATGCATCTAATTAAACATCTTATTTCTTTTCACTGCAGGGATCGAAACACGGCAAACCACAATGCTATCACCATTTGGCTATTGAATAGTCTAAACGAGAAACGAGATGAAACAATCACTAAGTTAAGTGGTCTTTATGCGTATTTACATGTATACAGTTTTGGCCAAACTTATTAGAACCTTACAGATTTGAAAATATTGACCTTTTTTGCAGATGCTTGCTCTGACCATCAAATATCAGATGAAGTGAGTTGTACTGTTTTCATCCACTTTTAACTTTAATATTTGGTATGTCCAACTTTTGCAGCAATTACAGCAGCACATCTCTCTGGCATAGTGTCAAAATATGTCCTCTGAGAACTTCAACACTAATGTTATCCCATGCCTTCTGCAACTGAAGCCAAAGGCTTTCCTTTGAACGTACAAAAGATCTGTCCAGATCTGTCCAACTCGAACCAAATGTGCTCGATGGGGATGAAGTCAGGACTTTGAGGGGGCCAGTCCATCATTTTCAGTGTTCCAGCAGATTCCTTCCATCGCAGGTAGTTCCGGCAATAGTAAGAACAATGTTTCGGGTCATTGCCCTCTTGGGAAAAAAAAATCAGGCCCAATAAGACGACTCCCAGATGCCAAGTGTTCTAATAATTTTTGCCACCACTGTATATATACTGTATAAAGTCTGAGGAAGGCGTAGGACCATAAAATGTTCGTCCAATCATTGTATGCGGTCCGATTGCAATGATACGATGTCCTACCTGCCTGTCAATGTATGAATTTCCATGCCTCCGCGCACATGCTCGCGCAGACATCGCACGTCATCAACGCATTTCATGCTATGCAGAGTTAGACAGACGCCAGTCACCGAGCAGCACAAACAAAACAGCAGCTGCCTTTTACAGTTCCTGAACCAAAACATCCAGCGTATGCTACGTTCACACAATAAATACTGTAATTTGGAAGAGATGGAAATCTGTGACGTTATACTCGGAGCGGTTCTTGACTTGAATTTATGCGTTTCAATGGCAACACTATCAACGCTGAAATGAATCTGCAGATTGTACAGGTGGTACCGATAAGAACACTAAGTTGTTTATGTTCATTATTATTGTAACGTTATGTGCTTTGAGACATGAAGTAGTTTAATGCCGTCTCTCGTGACGCTTTGCAGACTCTGCTGTTCATGTGTTTTGAAGGAGGCGTGGCTTTGGAGACACTCTGAAGGGAGGATGGGATCTCATGCTTTTAAAGCTAACCCTCTATATGTACTACCGGCACATCCGGGAACTTAACTGTCAATTTCGTCACTGCTCCTTTTTAGGGGAAAATGAACTAGACTTCCCATAGACTTCAATATAAAATAGCGGCACAAAACAACGTTCGTACACAGCCGGCAGGCATGAATAACTTAAGAAATCACTAAGATTAAACATGTCAAGTAATTATAAGTCCAGCCGACTGCCATAGAGCGTGAAAGATACATCCACACACTTAATTTGGTCAATTTAAAAACCATGTCCCTTCATTCTCCCACCGTCAAATTGGTGTAACAAGTGAATGATTTTGGCTTGGATGCCAGCCAAACTTGGCCCTGCCCACAACATTTGAGGTCGGGAAGTTCGGTCTGGAATTGATCCGTTGTGAAGCAACTATGCCCGAGCAGGAGCTGTTCGGAACAATCAAATTGTCAGGGCGGGCTTTAGACAATGATGGACAGATGATCAACAGTAACGTAAGCATCAATGTTACCAAAAAGCACTTGGGTTGAATTTGTTTAGTAAACGGAGAACTTGTTGGAATATACATGCATTCACCTTTACTATTTCTCTCAAAAATGATGATTGTGTTGGTAAGTACTCCGTGTATCCTTAAATTCAATTTACAACACTGGCAAAGTTCATTTACACTACTCTTCTTCTTCTACTTCTTCCAGCGTGCGGGCAGTCACAGGGTTGCTAAGTTTTCACAACAAAATCCGCCCAATTGTTACTTAAAACTAGCACAAAACAAGCCCAATAGCTTTCCGGGGGGGTTCTCCGGAAAAATGGCGTTTGGGGGGTAAAATATGTGTTTTTTCGGCAGGGTAGCCAGCTAAAATTCGCATTGCAAGGTCTAAATATCAAATAATTGGGGTCACTTCAACCCGCAGACATGGACAAACAGCTGACTGGAAAACCGCGGACTTGGCAACACTGTGTGCAGTTGAGTTCTGTTGACATTTGACAACTAATGTTATGCGTCGCTCCGTTGCTCTGATTGGTTGTAGGTCTATCCAATTGAGGTCTTTCCTGGTTCGGTTGAAACACGCCCCATAATCACAGCCCAACGGAGCAGCATCAGACACATATTCTGACTGGAATTGAGTATGACACCATCAGGCTAGAATGATTTTACTTCGTTTTTGAAAGTAAACAACTTTTAATGTA